>JAOXJP010291111.1:0-18828 GCA_025762735.1 Platanus orientalis | reverse complement strand
ATTTTGAACCATGGACCTATCATGTAATAACTAATGCTTTAACTAATTGAATTACAAAATTTTACTAGTTTTAAAAACATATAGAAAACTATATATTTAAAATTTAAGAGTTGTTTATTTAAAAAAATCATTGATTTCACAAAGACTTGAACCCAATACTTATTGTAACAAAAACCATATTTATCAACTAAGCTATATATTATTAATAATTTTAAAATAATTAGTATATTATATATATTACATATATATTATGTAAGTAAAAGTTTGGGTCTCGGGTCAGGCCTTTTCAAGCCAATATGCGGGTTGGGCTCGGGCCGGCCTGACCCATGCCCACCCCTAAGAACTTCACAGTTAATACCAAAAGTAATCATAGCTTTTAGTTTGAAGTTAGAAATGACAATGTTATGGCCCGACCTGATCAGTCCATTAGGAGCTGGGGCATTGGCATTTGCACTATAATATATTTTTTTTGAAAAAAATGTTCTGTCTGGGATTTGCCATCCAGGACACCAGGAGGACTCAAATAGAATAAAATGGACAGGACTTTAAAATTTTATCAAAGTCCCGCCCATTTTATTCTGTGTGAAGCCCCATGATGTCCTGGACACCATCCAGGACAGAAGATCTGTCCTCTTTTTTTTTTTTTAATTTTTTTTAAACTCCACAGTCAACAACAAAAGTGATCATAGCTTTTAGTTAGAAGTTCGAAATGATAATGTGGGTGACCGACCCGACCCGTCCGTAAAGCAAGCGGGGCATGGCCAAATTGGATTCTGGGCTGGGTTTGAAATCATATCGTAATCCTAATGAGAGGGTCTAAGAATCGGACCGCTTGAATTGATTGTTTGAGTTAGGGTCTATTGAGACTATAATAGACATTTTACAACATTCCCAGTGAAGATACCACAGGCGCATTTCCCGCCATTTCCACTCCCCGTCGGTGACATACATCACTCCATACTCCTGCTGTCGCCCTTGGTAAAAACCCAGAAAGCGGGGTTCTGTATTGATGTACGCATTCAGCTCATGCTTGCTAAGCCAGACGTGTCTCTGCCCTCTTCTCCGATTCTCTCCTCCTGCTCTTTCCGCATCCTTCCCTAAACCCTTCCTCAGATTCCTCTCCTCTTCAAACCCTAAATCTACCATGTCCGACCGTCCGTCGGTCGCCGACGTTCTCATGGCCTCCGCTCGGGCGGCGGCTGCGCGGAAGAAAGGCCGTCCCCCTTCTCCCAAGAAACAAAAAACCCTAGAAAACAATGACTCCAAAACTGACCTGGTTCCTAAACAACAATCGGAAGAACCTAACTCGAAGAAGGCAAAGACGAGCAAAGAAGATAAATCACCCAGTTTCGAAGATCACATTGCTCAGTTGAAGAGGAAGGCTTCGGATTTCAAACCGAAATCTGCTGCCTACTGGAAGGACGGAGAGCCAATCCCGTTTCGGTTTCTTGTTCGCGCTTTCGATTTGATCGATAAGGAAACCGGTCGAATCGTGATCACAGAGCTTCTTTGTAATGTTTTCCGCACCGTGATTGCTACTACTCCTGGTGATTTGATTGCTGTTGTTTATCTTTCGGCTAATAGGATCGCCCCGGCTCATGAGGGCGTGGAGCTTGGGATTGGAGATGCTGCTCTCATTAAAGCTCTCGCCGAAGCCTATGGAAGGAAAGAAGATCAAGTTAAGAAACAACTTAAGGTGATTATTGATTTGGTCTTCTGTAAATTTAGTGGTTACATTATCAGAGGACATCTTTGTTGTTTTATATCGATTACATCTTTGCTGCTTAATCATGATGTATAATAATGTATTTAGAAGGTGTATATATATTGAAATCTGTTCATTTTGGTTTTCAATTAGCATTTGAACACATAATGTCTATCATCTAAGATGAAGTGATCACTGGAATGTTAATGAGGAGTAGATACGAGTTTGTTCCACATGGTTTCGAAAAATAGCCTTGGTCAAATGTTCCATACTCATTTTCATTATTTGTTAGTACTTGGTAATAAGCAAATTTGTTCCTGGCAAGGGATTCATTGGGACACATGGGTACACATACATTATGTAGCTATATATGATAGCCCTTTTTACAATTACAACCGTTTAATTTTCTTAAGCCATGCAAAATTTGGTATAACAAAGAAGAGTAGAAACCAGAGACCAGATCCTCAGACCAGTAAACAGCAGGAGAAGGCTAGGGAGGCTTTCAGAACGACACTGGTGGTCTCACTCTAATTTAATACGACCATGTATTTGTAAAAATGCCCTGGGATGGTTTTCCCTTGCCTGTGTATCGGTTGCTGCAGGAAGCATTGAATGATCCTCGTTGCAGAGGATATACTCTCTACAAGCCAGGTCTTTTATTAACTTTGTTATTTATTTATTTATTTTTTCACATCTGAGTTTTGTTACAACCTTTTCTTTGAACAATGGCTCCTTTTTTTTGGGTGGGTAGGTGGGGGGGCGGAGGGTAAAACAAGGATTGCTTGAAGTATGCAATGTTTGTCACAAAAATGCAATGTATGCAGCATAAGAGGGAAGCACTTTAATGTGCATCAATTTCATGATCACTAGTAAATTATTCATTAAGGAACTTGTTTGGATCAACCCCTCTGTGGTGGAAGGTTATGTTTACCCACTTATTTTGGATTTTTTTTTAATATAATTTCATAATCTAGGGTAGCATGCTTAGCAATTTTATATTCGCTCGGAGCAGATAATAATTATTTACTGACCTAATTCAAGTGGGCATTTTTTCTTTACTTTAGGATACTGACATTAAGATTCTTATGGCAGGAATTGGGAGACCTTGGCCTTGTTGCAAAAGCAAGTCGTTCATCTCAAAGTATGATGTTCAAGCCTCCTCCTTTAACTGTTGCCAAGGTTTTCAGTACATTTCGCATTATTGCAAAGGTTTGTCATTAATTGACATAAAATACCTTTTGATGTCTTTTCCCAGAATCAATATTTGTTTTATGCTTAGTTAGATGTTGTTTTCTGCCCAATACTCGGAACAAAAGTTCTTATTTTGTTACAATTTTAGCAATAAATGACAACTGGGCAACTGAATTCAGAACTGTTAGTTATGTATTACACTATGCCTTGGTACTCGGAGAAAGAAATATCTTTTTGTTTAATTGGGTTTATTTTTAGCAAGAAATAATACTTGTATAACTGAATTGAGGAACTCAATAAAGGTATTTTTCATATACTTGTTTTGTATTTACACACATTTAAATGATGTGCATGTAACCTTCTTATTACTAATCGAGGATGTGTTTTGTGTTGTACTTACTGGTGTGCTGATTGATGTTATCTGATGAAAGTGAGAAGAGTTGTGCTGATTTTATTTATTTTTATTTTTTTATGAAGGAGAAATTTTATTAAGAAAAGGGATGAGACATCCCAAAAAAATCAACAAGAAGAAGGAAAGACAAAAAGGAAGGGCCACCCCAACCAACGGAGCTCCCAAAAGACACCTCGGGAAAACCATCCTATAACTACAAAGGGCTACAACCAATAATTATGTTCCAATCTCTGCATAAGTCCCTAGTCAATAAGTGCCTGTAATCCTTACATTGAGAGGCCCAAAGCAAAATTATATCTTTTACTCTTTGGTACACCCGAAAAGATGGCTCCGCATATCCCTCGAAACCCTCTTATTCCTCTCCAACTAAATTGATCAGCACACCACTTGCTGGTACTAGCCTCCAAATTCTTTTCTCACTAGGTGAAAAAGCATTTTCTTTCCAGGATGACAACAACATGTTTAGGTCTGGCGGAGTAACCTACTTCACTCCAAAATCCCTAATGATTCCAAACCAAACTTCCTAAGTAAATGGGCAATGCAAAAGAAGATGGACCACTGACTCCCCATCCCCTTTGCATACACAACATATATTGGTAAGGATAAAACCCTTTTTTTTTTTTCTTTCAGCACATCAATAGTCGAGATCTTCCCCAAGGTAGCAACCCACATAAAGAATTGGATCTTGAGGAACAGGGGAAAACCAAATATCCTTTCACGGCCCCTGAAAATCTTTATATCTACCCAGAAACTGCACATCTACCTAGAAACTGCACACATGACCTTGCCAAAAAGGTCCCATCAGGGTTCATTGTCCATACTTTCCTATCTTCATGGTTGAGCCTCACCTCGGCTGAGTTTAGCCTCCCTAGCAAAGTTGCGATGTTTGTCATCTCCCAATCAAATGCCAAACATTGGAAAATAGGCTTCCACACTGCTACCCCATTAAGAACTTCCAAGTAGTCTAATACTAGAGCATGGAGATTCGCTGCCATTAAGTAAACCGAAGGAAACTCCCTTATAAGCGGTTAAGACCCGCACCATCTGTCCTCCTAGAACTTTGTCTTCAGGCCATTCCCGATCATAACCCCTAAACCTTCCTCGAAATCCTGAATGAATTTCATAATGTCTATCCATTGGATAATCCCGTGAGGACCTCTAATCGGATAAGGACCACCATCGGGCAACACGCTATGCCTAGAAACAAGCACCTGTCTCCACTTGCTGTCCACCTCCGTCCCAAACCTCCACAACCATTTACATAGGAGCACTTTATTCATGATATTCAGCTTCCTTAGCCCTAGACCCCCGTTAGGCTTAAGAGTGCATACCTGGTCCTAAGCTAGCAGGTGGACTCCCCCATTGTCAGCACCCCCCTTCCACAGAAAATCCCATTTTGATTTGTTGAACCACTTGCCCCAAAATCACAAGGAGGGACATAGAATACACTGGAATACTGGCTAAAGCAGCGTTAATCAATGTCATCCTTCCTTTTCGATAGATAATGGGCGCCTGCTAGCTTCTTTTGCACCTTATCAATAACCAGACCCCAAGCTTCTTTACTTTTAAAAGAGGCACTAAGAAGAGCCCCAAATAAGAGATGGGGAGATGTCCAACTCGACAACCCAAGTCAGCAGCCAAAAGCTCAAAGTTAGGCACCTTGCCTATTCCAACAATTGAGCTCTTTGTAGCCTTGAAGCACCGAAAGACACATCTCAACATCCAAATCTACCCTTGGAAGCCATTCCAATGGTCATCCATGTATTGAAGATGGGAGACCAATACCTCCCATCTACCCACATTGAATCCCTCAAGAAGGTAGCCTTGCATAACATGGCACCCAACGTTTTAACCACACGGAGGAAGAGGAGGGGGGATGGGGTCCTCTTGCGTCAAATCCCTGGAAGCCTCAAACTGGCAGGTTGGAACTCCATTCATCGAGACTGAGGAAGATGCCATGCTAAAACATCTCCACATCCAATTCTGCTCGTGGATCCCGAAGCCAAACCGACTCAAGATATAGAAGATGAACTCCTAATGAACGAAATCATATGCCTTTTCCATGTCCAACTTACACACCAGCCCCAACCTCCCACTTCTTGCCCTATCGTCAATACATTCGCTGGCTTAGAGAAACCGATCAAGGATGGACCTGCCCGTAAAAAATGCTCCTTGCTCCTTGGAGATGATAGAAGGACGGACCACCTTCAAACGCAGAGCCAGACATTTGGAAATTATTTTATACGTGCTTCCAATGAAATTGATCGACCTATAGTCCGATAGCGTTTCCGCTCTCTCTTTAGGGATTAAGGATATGAAAGTGGTGTTACTCCCTCTATCTAGAAATCACCTATCATAAAAGTCCTGTATCAGCTGGATAAGGTCGTTTGATGGAGCACAATGGAGATGATACCAAAGTCGATGTAGAATGATAACCAAGAATTTCAATAAAACCCAAGATATGTGGCAGAAACAAAAAGAAGGTTAAAAAACCAAAAATTGAATTTTAAGTAATTAAGATTTAATGAAAATAGAAGAAGAAACTTGATTAGAGGGGTTTGGAAGGATTGAAACAAGAAAAGATGAAGAAAGAAACCCAAAAGGGCAATTATGTCATTTTTGGGCAGAAACCCAAAATTACCAAAATACCCTTCGTCATGTGTCAGAAAATTCTGAAATTTGATGAGGGTGATTTTAACTTATATGAGGAGTATGTATACCAAATTTCAGGTTATTCCGAGATCTCTAACTATATGAAATTATATAAAAACTCAGGTCGCACACACTTAACTCAAGAAACTAGAAAAATTGAAAACAATAAAGAACAAGAGAGAAAGAAGAAAAGAGAAGAAGAAGAAGAACAAGAAAAAGAAAAAAACAAGAAGTGAGTAAGAATAAAGATAAATAATAGATAGAAGTATCTGGATGTGGGTAATCACTTACCTCACAAGCCCTTGAACATACCATCCATGGGTTTAAGTTTAGGCACTAAAAACTTGAAGAAGAGGAGTTCCACTCATGGAGAGCAAAAAACTCACCATTTTTTTTTTCATTTAATCATGTGCCTCTTCTAAGTAAGCACACACATGGCCCCACATGCTTTCAAAAAGGAAAGTACTTTGATAAGCTCTGGATTTGTCTCAAATTATACATCTTGGGGTTGTCATGTGACAAGATGTCCCCATCAAATCCTCGCGCTTGAGAAGGGTTCGCTTTTGGCGAAATAAAGCTTCTATACCTCTTGAGTAAATTTGGATCAATCCTCTGAAGCTCATCATGAGTCAACCATGATCTGTCGATCTCAGGTCTGTCTATCCACTTGATAAGGTATCTCTAGTACCCACCTTGTCGAGTGGATACTGTTTGCTCATTAAGAATATTCTCTATCTTTTAACGTCTCTGTCGCAAAGGTGGTGGTGGTGGAGTAAACTGGGTATGTTGAGGAATAGATACCTCTGAATCTGCAAATGGGTCTGCAAAAGGAGAAATGGGTGCATGGTATGAGACTAGGTCTTCAACATTGAATGTTGAGCTAATCCCCAAGTTAGAAGGCAAGTCAATAATATAAGCATTAGATCTTACATTTTTCAGAATATTATATAACTCAAAACTACGTGCATGTAGTTTCTTTGCAACTCCAGGTTGCAATCATTCAGGCTTGAGTCTTATCATTATTTGTTCTCTTTCTTAAAACTCTCGATGCACTCGATAAGAATTAATCGATCGTTTATAATTATCATTGTTAAGAATAATTTTTCTATGGATCTCTTCATGCAATGAATGAATATGCTGTGCAAATGTGGAAACAGACTTAGATGGTCTATGGGTAGCTGATATATGAATAAGGTCAATAGGTGCCCTAGGTTTATAACCAGTGAGAATCTTGAATGGACTCATACCTGTGGTCCTATTGACTGAACTGTAAGCAAACTGAGCTATAGATTAGTACATGATCCCATGACCTGAGATGTTCCCTTACCAAATAACGTAGAAGACTCCCTAAACTCCTGTTCACCACTTCAGTTTGACCATCAGTTTGAGGGTGATAAGCATATGAAAATTTCAATTGAGTATCCAATATCTTCCATAGTGTCTTTCAAAAATAACTAACAAACTTGACGTCTCTGTTAGACACTATAGAATTGGGAAGTCCATGTAATTTGACAACCTTGTCAAAAAATAACTTGGCTACTCTTGAAGCATCCGAGGTTTTGGAGCATGGTATAAAATGGGTTATTTTCGAGAAACGGTCTACTACCACGAAAATGGAGTCGTGCTTCGTAGGTGTTATAGGTAAGCCTAGCACGAAGTCTATACTCACATCCCACCAAGGAGTGTATAATCTTGATGTTTGTTTCCTTTGATTTGCCAGTTGACAAGGCCTATATTGCTCTACAATCATGGCTACATCTCTCTTTAGACTTGGACAGTAAAATCTGTTATCCACTAGAGCAATGGTCTTGTCTCGACCAAAATGACCATCAGTACCTCTTGCATGTAACTTCCATACAAGGAAGTCACGCATTGAAGTGTAGGGAATGCATAAATGAGCACCTTTATAGAGATACCCATCTTGCAAGACATGATTTGTAACACTTATAGATGGATCGCTCTTCAACGAAGTATAAACTTTCCCGAAGTCTGGACATGTTTCGTATTCTTCCTTTAATTTCTCAAACCGAGTCACTTCAACCCTCAATGAATGCAATAAGGCAATCTTTTGACTTAAGACATCTGTAGCCTTGTTTTCTACACCAACTCTATGCTTGAGCACAAATGTATACTCTTAAAGAAACTCAACCCACTTGGCATGTCTTCAGTTAAGCTTCTTCTGAGAACCTGGATATCTCAAAGCTTCATGGTCAGAAAACAAGTCTAATTCTTTCGGTAATTAGTAGTGCCTCAAATATCTTAATGCCTGTACCACCGCATAGAATTCCTTGTCATAAGTGGAGTATTTTTGTTTGGCATCATTTAATTTCTTACTAAAGTAAACAATTGGATGCCCCTCTTGACTTAAAACTTCTCCTTTGCCAACACCAGATGCATCACACGCTACTTCAAAGATTTGAGAAAAGTCTAGTAGGCGCATGGCAAGAGCTGTAGTCATCCTTAACTTGATCTCCTCAAAAGCCTTAGATATAAATTTAGTCTAGTTAAACTCCCTTTTCTTGATACAATCTACAATGGAAGCCATCACTGTACTAAAACCTCGAATGAACCGCCTATAAAAAGTAACGGGGCCATGAAAACTCCTAACTTCATGAATGTTATATGGCTCTTGCCACTTAACTATAGCTTCGACCTTGTCAGAGTCAACGAGCATTCATTTAGCTGACACCACAAACCCCAAGAAGATGACTTGAGAAGTTATGAAAGCACTTCTTGGGGTTTATATATTACCTTTTCTTTCTAAGGAGATCACACACTTGTCTCAAGTGTCGTAGATGTTCTTTAGTAGTACTGTAAACCAAAATATCATCAAAGTACACTACAAAGAACTTTCTAATGAATCCTTAAGACTTGAGTCATAATTCTCATGAACGTGCTAGGAGCATTAGACAGTTCAAAAGGCATGACTAGCTACTCATATAGCTCGTCCTTCGTCTTGAAGACAGTTTTCTACTCATCTCTAGATTGGATACGAATCTGATGGTAGCCACTTTTAATATCTATTTTAGAAAAGATAGTGACACCAACCATCATATCAAGCATATCATCTAACCTTGGGATGGGAAACTTGTAACGTATCATGATCTTATTAATGACCTTGCTATCCACACACATATGCCATGACCCATCTTTCTTGGGTGTGAGGAGTGCAGACACGACACATAGGCTCATACTCTCCTTGATGAATCCGTTGAGAAGTAGATCATTTACTTTCCTCTTCAGTTTTACACGTTCAGTGGGATTCATGCGATAATGAGGTAGATTAGGTACTTTCCAAAAACAAAAAAAAGGTAGATTAGGTAAAGTAGCTTCTGGAACTAAATCAATAGCGTGTTGTATGTCATGTATCGGTGAAAGCTCATTAAGTAAATCCTTAAGAAATATATCTTTTAATTCTTTCAAGATTGTCACTACCTCAGGAGAATGCTTAATAGGAGTCAGGAGAAACTTCTTTAGTAACTACAACAAATATCACACTTCATCCTTAATCTCTTGCTTGAACTCTTTTGCGCCAATAATGTGAAGGGCCTTTGTCTTACTATCCTTTGACACTCTTGCCCTTGTCTACTTTTCCTTTTACCACAGGCTCAACCTTTGGTGGATGTGGAGCTAATTTGTTCCTCTTGCCCTTGAAATTGGATGAATAAGTGTCAGATCTGCGATACACTGTCACATCTATATCATATAACCAGGGCCAACCAAATGTGATGTAGCCTACATCCATGGGCACCACATTGCACCATAAGGTGTTCTTGTATGTAGCAAGATCTATGGGAACCTGACACCTATGGGAAATAGGAATGAAAGATGCGTCCACCCATGCAACTTGATAAGGTCGAGGGTGGGGAACTGATAAGAGACCTAATCGCTTAATAGTACTAGCAGAAACCACATTGGTGCAACTTCCACTATTAACTATCACCTTGCAGCTCTTTTCACCACATTTGGCATATATAGAAAAGATATCAGTTCTACGTCAATCAACCTTGGGCTTTTGTTCGGTGAAAGCACACCTCACCACCAACAAAGGTAGATTAGGGGAAGGAGGGTAATACAATGACTCTCTAAGATATGACACAAGTCCCTCTTCATCCTCCAACTTCTCATCATTAGGAGTAGTGTAGCTTCCATAGGTTTTATTCTCTAAATTCCCTGGCTCTTTTTGATCTGTAGGACCATCTTCCTTATTGTCACTTCCCTCTCCAGTGTCGTCTATGAATAAATTGTTCCTCTTCGTAGGACACTGGGCTCCTATGTGACCACAATCTCCACATCTAAAACAACCATCATTGGGTTGAGGCTTTTCTTGAGCAACTCCTTACCCTTATCAAATTGTGGGTTGAGTTTGGGATTGATAGATGGACCCCGAAAAGATTGTCCCTAATTTGAGGTCTACTTGAAGACATATCGGGTATAGGATCAGGTCTACGAACATCAAAATTACGCGGTGCCTGGGGCCTCAAGTAATATTCTAACTTTTGACATAACCCATATGCTTCATCTAGTTCAGTGACTTGATGGGGGATCAGTTCTTTTTGAAATTTAGGACAGAGTCTTAGCCTAACCAAGTCAAAGTAGTGGATGGGTCCTCAGTAATATCGTACCTTTGAACTCATCAAAGCAAGCAATATAATCTGAGATCGACATGTTACCCTATCTCAACGAGTTCCATTTGTCCATTAACCTCAAATGGTAAGACAAAGGAATATATTTCTCCTTGAGCTTCTCCTTTATATCAATCCACCTCTCAATTGGCTCTTGGCGCCTCAACTGACATTGGTGCTCTACTGTATTCCACTAAAGCCTCGCTTGTCCGTTTAATTTCATCTTGGTAAACTTGACTTTATGGACTTCAGATATGTTATACCAATCAAAATAATCATCCATGGTAGATAGCCAATCTAATAAGACCTTTAGATCTAATTTCCCATCAAATGGATAGGCTTCAAACTTGACAGGCCTCATGGTTGGGTCATCATAATCACCAATGCCTCGTTCAGTAAAGGGTGGTGTCTGTCTAGCTCTACCCCCCCTCTTGTAGGATCTTCACCTTGGCCTTGTTCTCGCATAGGCTCTCTCACTGACCCTCCTATGGAACCTTCACTTCTGAGTTGTGAATCTTCTAGGGTGTTCATCCTGGTGGTAACTTGTTCTAGTTGGGTCTGGACATTGTTTAGCTTCTCAGTTTGTACATTGATTTGAGCACTTAAGTTCATAAAGGCTTGAGTGAAGTCAAAACCTTATGCAGCCATCTTAGGATGGTAGTCAGTCTCAAGTCTTGTGGGCATGCACTAGTACCACTAGACGAGTGGCTTATCTTCCTAATGTATGATATAATGACCTAAGGTAAGGCTGGACAAAAATCAAACCTTCGAAGAACTCTAAATGATTCTCAAATTATATGAATACAAAGTTAAAAACAACACTCAAACCATGGCATGCATTGACCAAAATAATGGGAATATGGGATAAGGTCAACACCTAGACAACACTAGGGTGGGTAGGATTACAACTAGATAGGACTAGCTATAATCTGGCTCTGATATCATCGTCTTTCACCGTTGATCAACATTATTGATAAAATGAGATAGGAAAACCATCGAGCCCTAGAGCCTTGTTCCCTTCCATAAGCCCAATAACGCCCTTTTCCTCATCAAACAACCTCTCCAATCAAGTTGCCTGGTCCTTTGAAAGAGAAGGGAATTGGATCCCCTCCACCCTGGGACAAACTTCCCAATCTTCGGTGAAAATATTGTGGAAGTAAGCCATCGTATGATGCTTGATATCCTCCTCTTTCTCCACCCAAACCTCCCCCACCTTTAGCCTGTTAGTTCCATTAATACTCTGTTTGCAAGTTGCCATTTTGTGAAATAACTTTGTGTTTCTATCTCCCTCCTTCAAGCATTCAACCTTGGCCATTTGATGCCACATCACCTCTTCCATTGATAAGGTTCACTCATAGTCTTCTTTTAGAGTCCCTCGTGCCACTCTTTTATCCACTGAGAACCCCATAGATTTCTCCTTCACGTTGAATTGACAGATTTCATCAAGGATAGACTCTTTGCGGACTTCAACTTTGCTAAACACCTCTCGATTCCACACCTACAACTCATCCCACAAGAGTTTCAATTTCAGCCTAAATCTTTGCCCTAGGAGGCCTTCCACCTCAAAGGACCACCACCACTGCGCCACCCGATCTTTGAAACCCGGTTGAAGAAACCACATAAGTTGGAACCGAAATGGCTTAGGCCCAGATCTAGTCGTCCCACCTTGCATCACAGGAGTGGTATGATCAAATCCCGGTTTGGCATCAAATAAGCTTCAACTAGTGCAAAGTAATCCCTCCCATTCCATGGAAACCAGAAAGCGATCTAGCCTACTCATTGTTGACCTCTCTTGAAAGTTGGACCATGTAAATCTAGATCCCGAGAGAGGAACATTAAGCAGGTTGTTTCTGTCCATAAAGTCTCCAAAAAGCTCCATTCCCTTTGTTATCCTTCTCTATTTTGCTCATCAGTAAACAAGACCTCATTAAAATCCTCTCCCACACACCAGGGGAGATCATTTGCCGATTTAATCATGTCCAACTCAGCCATAAACTCATTTAGGATCGCCCCATTAGTAGGCCCGTGTACTGTCGTAACCATCCAACCTTGGTTCTCCCCTACCTGGGATGCCATAAGGGTAGCTGAAAATCTGTCCGCCCTTGAATCCAACTTCCTAATTCTGTCCTTATCCCAAAAAATTATCAGCCCTCCCACAGCTCCAACTGAAAGAAGATAGGTCCAACCGGTCCTTGTAAAGCAACTAATATTGGTTATTATGACTTTGAGAAATCTTCTCCTCTCCCTATTGCCAAGGCCCCACACATTTCAAGATAAGATACGAAGATTCATCTGCAACTTCCTTTAATCCCTTGACATTTCCTGTCAGATCCTTTGGCCTTCACCCCCTCCCCCTTGTCATAGGACACTCCCCATTCCGGATTTTACAATTCTTTGCATTCCTTCCTTGCTTGACGCCTCCTGCTAGCTCCTGCAACCGCCCCGCCTTTCAGTTTAGCAAATGAGGCCCAAGCCTCCTGTTCGACCCCTTCAAACGACAAACCCACCACCCTATTGACCTCCTCTAACTTCTGTAAGACCCACTTCGAGAGAGGTCAGATGTCCTCTGCCACTGGAATTGAATCCAATGACAGGCTAGTGTCATGGATTCACTTCACCTCCTCCCCGATAGAACAAAAGAAGGCACTAGAAGACCCTGCAAGCCCATACTTGGTAAGCTATCCATCTGATCTTCCCGTGATCGAGCAACAAGGAGCATGATTGCACGATCCCTCATCAATCATCTTCAGGACCTCGTCTGTCCCTTCCGGTGTGTCATTCTCCTCCAGCAAACCAGGAATTGGTGGTCCCCTTTCTCAACCCCATGATTAGAAGTTCCCCCAGACCAACACATGTCTGCTTCTGCCAAAGTGGGACCACCGATCACCTCCAACCCTCCATCTCCACCCTCACAAGCCTGAACCCTGTCAAACATACATGTGTTGCATAAGGTCGAATCCACCTTAGGCTAGAGCATCTATTGATTTTGAAGGTAATGTTGAGGAGAGGAGGAATCTCCTGGCCCCAAGAAAAATCCCTGAGTCTGCCCTACCCAATGGCGGAGGGCCAATTCCCGCCTGTTGATGTCCGTCACCCCCGCCGGGCCTTGAACCTTTGCCTGATGAACCTCCATGGTGAGAGAAAGGTCATCGCCGTGACAATCTGTGCTTCCTCCCTTATCGAATCCCCCCCCCCTCCGATTGCAACTGAGTGAAGATTTGTTTCTCCCGCAAAACCCTCTTCAATATCACCTTGATTAAGATTGTGAAAATCTCCATTGAGCCTTCCTTGAGAAAGGGGATTCCCAAATTGTCCCTTCCCCATATGAAAATCTGTCAAGATCCATCCTGCCCCTCCCCTTACGATCATATCCCTAATATACCCCTGGTGTTCAAATGATGACTCTGCTTCTCGGCATTCAGCATAGTACCCATTAGTTCCTTCATTGGGAAAAGATGAGACTAGCCCTAGTTCTCGCTCTATTTCGAAAAGGTGCCCCTGCTCCAGGTCCTTCAAGCCCGAGGCCCCTTTGCCTCTGCTCCTTGGTCCAGCGGCATAGACCTCCCAGCATCACCTGCTATTGCCAAACTGGTGGCATGCGATGCCCTTCTCCCAGCCCCAGAGCCGTTAGGGAGGGAGTTCACCCCATGTACGGACCCATTTGAATTTAAATTTGAAGAAGCACCGTACAGCTGCTCCCACGTTGCACGTCCTTCTTCTTCTATTGGCCGTTTACCTCCATCAACAGGCTGCGGAATCTCCCTCTGGTTGGGAACTAAAGTTGCTGGCAAGTTGCATTTGTGCACTTAAATAATGCCTGTTAACATTCATGCATTGATTAAGGATTTCTTTGCAGCTAGATTTGGGGAGTTGCTTTCAGCTCTACTGATGATGTAAGCAGTAGAAAGTGCGTAGACTGCCTTGAAGTTACTGTCAGCTTTCAAGTGGAAGTATTTTGGTGTCATGTTGGAGTGAAACATGCTGAAAGCAACCTGACCATTCACATACTCGTCTTAAGACTCTCATGCTATGATCTTCCTTCTGAACATTCAGTGAAATAAACCTGTGTTCTGAATTTGTACTTGAAGAGGCTCCTTCCCCGTCTCATTCTTTCCTTTTCCTGATAAAAGGCTTGCAGATGTTTGAACATCGCTAGAAGGCACAATGAATGATATTCTTAGTGGAAACATTGAGTCATGTTATCCTTTTTCAGATGACATATATATAAGAAAGCGGACATAATTTGGTGTCTGATACACATCTTGTAAAGCACCCAACATCATGATATTTGAGTGCTTCTTTTCATGCTTATTGTGATATCTATTTACTATCCCAAATACTTTATAGAAATAAACAACACTGCAAATGAAGTAATATTGTTAATTAGATTAGCATAAGTTTTCCTTGAGATTTCAGGCTATTTGTTATAGTCATTGGGTGATTGTAATAAATTTAGACATAATTTTTACTACCGATTCATTCAAAGGTCTGTTTCAGTTCATGTGGGAAATTCTAATCACATTCTAATTGTCCAACTTGTTAAGTGTAGAGGTGCTTCTGATCGATGCATATCACAAAAAAAATGAAGGGAAAATCTTAAAGAAGGCATATAAGACCAACACTTCATCTAGCGGAGTGGTGGTCAACCAATAAACAACACATACAAGAATGAGTGTAGCTGAGATGAGGTTGTTGAGATGGGTTATGGACAAGACTAGAAATGATGGAATCAGAAATGAATGCTTTTACGAAAACTTGTAACACCAATAGGTGACAAGATGAGGGAAAGTCTATTGAGATGGTTTGTTTATATGGAACAATGGCCAATGACCGCACTTATGAGAAGAAATGATGTGTGAAAGTTGAAGGCATGAAAAGGATAAAGGGAATACCAAAAATGACTTAGGTAAAGTAGTGAGGAAGGGCACGAGTTCTTATGATTAATTGGAAGATGTGGCCCTAGATTGAGTGGAATGGCAGAACATGATTATTGTAGCTGACCCTAAGTAGTTGGAAAATGCTTTGTAGCCTTTGTTGTTGTTGCTGTTAGGCGCTTCAGATTCCAAAACTGACTTATGACACCTTAAATCTAAATATCGTCTGTACATTCAGGCTCATTTATACATAATTTATCTTATCTTTCTTTCTGTCTTCCTTTTTTTGGTTTCAAGTATACCAGAATGGTTATTTCCAGTCCAAGGAAAGTTTTTTAAACAGAATCTTGGACTGTCAAGTATTTATTTAGATTGGAAAAGGGAATATTATTAAGAAAGTGAATGAGGGATCCCCAGCCCAGAGAAACAAAATCAGTACAGCTCAGCCCATGACACCAGAAACCAGACCCGACGGTTACAACAGGTTATCACTATGAATTAAGAGGTTCCAATCCCTCCTTAGAGGCCCTATACTTAGACCTTCGAATCTTTTACAGGCCAACCATCCCCCCACCTCTGTTCCCTTTTTTGACAATTTTAGTAAGGAAAAAAGAAAATCTATAGGAGAACCACTGCCCTAGGACTAGGTAAGTTGGCAAAAAAGAAACAAACGATACACACTACAATCGAATAGAGATCCCATTACTCAAGGAAGTTCTGACAAAGTTCTGCTTTGTGATCCAGATCATGTGGAGACTTCTGTTTAAATTTTAAAGGTTTGAGAGTTTGTGCCTGATGTTTGTAGATTATTCTATGTTGGCACATGCTTCAGCTATGCAGTACATTGTTTTAGGCACCTTATATGTTAAACCAGCTTAATTGTTACTCAAAGCACACAAATTGTTAACTATCATTTGAAGATGTGGCCTATCTTCTCTTCCAGGCATATTTCTCATCTCTGTATGTTCTCAGATGTTCGCCGCTGACCATATAAATATTTCTATCACATTTTCATCTTTTGGATTTGAAGCATACCGTGCTGGATCTTTTACTTGGGCTGTATGCTTCGATCAAGGTTCAAAGTTTTGGTTTTGGTCTCAACCATCTATAATGTTTGTTGGATACCGATTCTCTTAAGGCATGCGTCGATGCACATGTCTGGAACATTAAGGGTTAGAAATTAATAAAAATCACTACATAGTATAGCTATACATCTACATAGAGTTAGAAATAATAAAGAAACTTCCATGCCACAAAACAATAATGTCATTAATGGTATATAAAAACTGTTATGTATGCCCATACATATGAAAGTATAGATAAAACATTTACACTAAAGAAATTTGTAAATCCTAATTACAAATTTATAACTTTGAATATTGTCATATAGTATGTGGTTAAAGTCTTGTCTGCTCGTTCGATGATACAAGTACAATGGAAGTCATTAGTAAAGAAGATCTCTTGATCCTTGCCATGGAATTCAGGTTCCAAGCTGACAACAGTAGGGCTTCAACATATTATCTGCCAGCATAAATAGATAATTATTTTATTGACATCGGTGGTTAGCTTCATCCACATGGAGTTACCATCTCTAGTTTGACTTGAAGATTTTCCCTTATTGTTTTACTAACTTCAGTAGGACAGCCCGTGTAATTGACCATATTAGGGCCCACACAAGCCAAATGTTTAAATGTGGTTATCCCACATTTTTGTGTATTCATTCTACGATAGTTAGACTTCGTCCCCAAGTGAATAACCTTCAAGCAGTTGTCCATGCCGCCACCTGATGTAGTCACATTTGTCTTCTCTTCTTAGAGGCTTACTAATCCTGAAAAAATAAAGTTTGTGAGAATATAATAGAACATTAACTCTTACAATGGCATTTGGATTGTGGGCATCCCTTTAAACATCTCTTCTTTGTTTGGAATTGTTATCTGGATAAAATTTTCACCCTCAGTCACTTACTGGGTTGGGGATGGAACTTAACAAATAGGTGTGTTTCGTGCACGAGGGAGGAGGAATTGGTGGACCACCTCTTTATGCTTGGTGCTGGTTTTAGGTTATTGTTTTTTCTTTATAAAAATTTGATACTGGTCCCTTTAAAGCATGAAAAAAAAATAATTATTTCTATATAACCATATTTTGCTAGTAAGTCCCTGTAGAATTGGCCTGTGAGAGAAAAGCACCAATTTTTTATGACTTGGTAATAGGATTAAAAATCTGGTAATATTGCACTTCTGCTCCTTTGAATGTTCTTAGTATGCCTTAACTTTTTTTCTTGAATTTCAACAGGAGTCTGGAAAGGATAGTCAAGACAAGAAAAGGAACCATATCAAGGCACTTCTTGTTGCAGCTACTGATTGTGAACCTCAGTATTTAATTCGTCTACTGCAGGTTAGAACTTGATCATTCATTAGCTATTGACTTGTGGACTCCTCTTGCCCTTTGCAGGACTAACTCTGAACTTTTACTGCAGTCGAAGTTGCGAATCGGTTTGGCAGAGCAGACTCTCCTAGTAGCTCTGGGACAAGCTGCTGTTTATTCTGAGAAACATTCAACTCCACCTCCACAAATTCAGTCTCCTCTTGAAGAGGTTAGGAGATGTTTCTTTTTTTTTTTTGAACGGTATCAGGAGATGTGTCTTCATATCGGGATATTAAATACTGCCAATAATCAAGCAGTTAATGATAAGAAAAAAGGCTAATTATTGCTACATTTTTAATATATCATGGATTAAATAGTTCCAATTTCGTGCCACTTGTAGCATTTAGGTTATTACTAATTATTGGATTTAAGAAATGGAGTTCTCTGTTTTATGGTATTCACTTTTATGCCTTAAATAATTTTTGGCTACTCTCTTGTTGCTTGTTATGAAAGCTTATGATAATTGAAACCCGACATGGCTTGTTCTAAGATGAGTGTAGTGTTTCTATTGAAGCCATAGCTTCTAGACACACAAGTTCTTAATTATTTTATTCATGAGAAGAAAAGTTACCAATCATTTTTTCACTGAGTAAATTCTAGCAGAAGGGATGATATTAAATGGACATGTCCACTATGAATTTGCTGCAAGTTGTAGCTGTGTATAACTGTTTGCTAATGGAGGAGCAATTGTTATGAATGGAAAGGATGGCTGTATGTTTAGTCTAGGATTGGAATCTAATGCATTTCAGTTGTCTATAGCTTGGGTTCATGAAGCAAGACTGGTAACTGTGACTTCTCAGCAAGTCAGGTTGTGTGTGTCTGGTGGATAAAAAAGGGAGACCCAGTGCATGAGGCTCCTGCTAACGCAGGGTCTGGGGAGGGCAAGATGTACGCAGCCTTACCTCCATTTCTAGAGAGGCTGTTTCTGTGACTTGAACCCGCACC
>JAOXJP010291101.1:0-18828 GCA_025762735.1 Platanus orientalis | reverse complement strand
CCAACCCCAAATAGTTGGGATAAGGCTGTTTGTTGTTGTTGTTGTTGTTGTTGTTGTTGGGTACTTCATCATTTGCTTTCCTATTATTTCTTTTTCTTTGTTTTTATTTTCTACATTGCTAGATATTTTATTTTTCATAAGAAGTATTTCTTCAAAGAATTCGGTATCTTTGGCCTCTATAATTGTATTTGGTTCTAAAATATTATTATCTAATTTTATAACTAAGAATCTATATGCAACACTATTTTTTGCATATCTTATAAATACACAATTTGAAGTTCTTAATCTTAATTTCCTCTTCTTTGCTTCAAGTAGATCTACTTTGGATAAACATCCCCATACTCTCAAATATTTAAAATTGGCTACACGACCCTTCCACAATTCATTGTGGTTTTTCTAGTTTTCTTATGTGAGACTATTTTGTATATAATAGGTATATAATATTGCCTTCCCAACATATTCATGGGTAACCCTAAACTTAGAAGTAATGCATTTATTATCTGCTACTCCATTCAATTGAGGAGTATTTAGTGCAATGGTTTCTTGGATGATACCATTATTCTCACAAACGTTTCTCAATGAGTTTGAATCATATTCACCTTCTCTATTAGTTCTCAGCCTTTTGGTTTTCTTATCTTACTGATTTTTTTTGTACTTTAGTTTTATATTTAATGAATGGATCTTCAGCTTCATCTTTTATTCTCAAAAGATATAGTTCTGTGAACTAGAGTAATCATCTACAAATATTATGTAGTAGAATTTTCCTCATTTAGTTATAGTGTTCTTTAAATCTCGTAGGTCACTATGAATTAACTCTAAAAGTTTACTTTTTCTTTATACTGTCTTGTGTGGTTTCATGGTGAATTTTAATTCTACACATATCTCACATTGTTCTAGTTCATTATTGTTTAGTTTAGGTATTAACCCGACTTGTTTAAACTTAATTATTAACATAGGACTTGTTTATATATCCTAATCTACCATAACACAGATCTAAAGAATCAACAATACAAGCTAAAGAAGAATTATATTTTATTATTTCTGAAACATTTAGTACATACAATCTAGAGTTACAATATCCCTTTCCAAGGAATAAACTCGTTTTAGTAAGAATTTTTTTTTTCAGATTCAAACATTAATTTAATTCCCACTCTTCTAAAAAGGCTTCCCGACACAAGATTTTGACAAATGTCCATGTACAACTTGTCATTTAATGCTAGGCCTTTTCCGGAAACGAGCTTAAGTAGCACATTCCATTTTTCAGAAGCTGGTAGAATTCTTAAATCTCCTAGATACACCACATCTCCATCATTAATTTGTTGGAGAATAGGAGGCAAATGCATTCCTATCACTACATATATGCCTAGTAGCATTGGTGTCAACCACTCAATCCTTTACATTGTTGATTATATTTGCTTCAGTGACCATAGTTGTAATGGTTTTCATCTCATTTAGTTTCACCTTGTTCTTCTCTGTTTTCTTCTTATTCTTCTATGTTTGTAATTTGTTTCTCTATGACTTGTTTTTCCACACACAAAACAGTTAAATTTAAAATATTCTTGATCACTTTTAAATTTCTTAAATTAATGTTGTTTCTTATTGTAATGTTTTTAAAATCCTCCAAGTCTTTTATTTTCAACATTTTCTCCATGTTTGTTTACTTAATTTTCTTTAGAAATTGATTCATTAGCCTTTTTATAGTGACTTGTTCCCTATCATTTTGTTTTATTCTTTTAATAATTATTATCTCTTCAAGACTTCTATTATTTATCTTTTGTTTAATATTATTTTTATAATTTTTTCAGGAAGAAGGTAACTTCTCAATTAGAGATGCAACTATAAAGGACTCAGGTAAAATCATATTTTCTGTGGCTAAATCATTCACCATCAATTAAAAGTCATCTAATTGAGAGGTTACCGATTTTTATTTTTTTTTGTCATCTTAAATTCAAAGAATTTTCCAATAGTGTACTTTTTAGTTCTTCCATTTTCTACAATGTATTTCTTCAATAAGCTATTTCATATCTTAGCCGCAATTCCCAATTAACAATAAACATCATATAAAGTATCAGTCATGCAATTTAAAATTGATGTCTACAGATTTTTTTTGCCTTTTCCCAAACTAGACTTGAATAGGATCTTCTAGGCTTATAGAACTCTTAATTTTCTACAAGTTTTGCATCCGTTAACATGCATGTAATTCCTTCCATTTTAAGTAAGAAGATAACTCTCTTTTCCCATCTCTTGAAATGAGAATCCTTGAATGGTTCTATCTTGCTCACATTAGGAATATGGAAGTCCATGGTTTTTCTTTGTCTAACAACTAAAGAATATCGTTAGGATTGATGTTAAACAATTGCAGTAACTATGTAAAATATCAATATAAATTTATAAAACAACATTACAAAGAGGTTTACTACTACTATTACAAAGATATTAAATCAAATAAAACTAAAATAACAAAGCAAATTAGAGTGAACTTATCGGGATGTGCTGAAGCATGCCAAGAGGCACTATCCTTAATGGTATTCGCCTCCCTTTATTCTGATGTAGCAGGGCTTTACTGGCAATTGTCTTAGGATTCAACAACTTGGTCTTCTTGGACCCGTATTGTATAAGAAGACCCATAGAGAATGACAACGAGTGTGGCTCATCAAATCCAATCCAATAATTTCAAGAAAACTTTTAATAAAGTCTGACACATTTCCAAAAAAGATGGCAGAAAAATAAGAGAAAATGAGAGAAAAGAGATTTCTTTAAGTGTGTTTAACGTGAAAACTCGCTTTCTATTTATAGATTGCAGAGGGACACATTAGAATGTGTTTATAAGTATATTAGACATCCATTGGCATCTCTGGTATTTCTTCACACTTCCCCATGCATTAACAAAATATCCCACAATTTTTTAATTTTTCTTGAACTAGTCATTTTGAACGTTCAAACTTTTTCGAACGATCGAAAATATTTTTAATCGTGCAAGCAGAATGTTGTTTTTTACTCTGAGAGTTTTGATCGTTTAAAAATATTTTTGAACGATCGAATGTAGTAATGATTTGATATTTTGAATCTTTAAATACAAGATGCTAAAGACATTGTAAACAACAATGTGAATAAGATCATACTATAATCCAACATCTAGAAAGCCATAGGCTAAAATCTTTTTGGAGTTATTGGTTAATAGTTTGCAAGCAGTTATGCAACCACCTAGCTTGCACTATTGCAACAATTAGGATAGCAAGCCTATCAAATGTGTGTAATCACAGCAGTAAAGTGGTTGACTTAGGCAATTGAACTTGACTTCTCTCATATCAATGAAAAAGGTGAAGTGATAAGAGAGAGATGGTGTGACCCATAAATGGTCTTTGTGTCTCTATATTAAATGGTTGAAATAAGGAAAGGAAATATGATTAGAAATATGAAGACTTGAGTTTTGGGAGAGGATTGAGAGAGCATAGAAGTGAGCTTATGTTATAGCCAATAGTTTGTGGAGAGTAGGGGTGGGCATGGGCCAGGCTTAGGCCATGGTAGGCTCGGGCTTGGGCTCATTATATTAGATTGCGGGCTCAAGCTCGAATTATATATATATATAGGCTTGAGCCTGGCCCTATTTATCTGATTGGACCTTAGGCCAGCTCATCAACTTCAAAAAATGCTAATAATTTTAATGAGACTTAAAGTCAAGACCACTTGCTTAGTAAGGAATGCTCAAACCAACTATGCTATAAATGTTGGTTTTAAAAGGCATAGTAAACTATATATTTAAATGTTATGCATTGTTTACTACATAAATTATTTGACTTTATTGAGAATCAAACTCATGACCTCTTACAAAACAATTTTCCCATTTGTCTGAGGATGATAAGCAGATAAAAATTGCAATCATGTATCCAATATTTTCCATAATGTCTTCTAAAAATAACTGACAAATCTAATGTTTCTGTCAAGCACTATCGACTTGGATACACCATGCAATCAAACTACCTTAGCAAAATATAAATGTGATATCCTAGAGACATCTGATGTCTTCTGACATGGTATAAAGTGAGCCATTTTTGAGAAATGGTCCACAACCACCATGATGGAGTCATGTTGCCTTGGGGTGCAAGAGAGGCCAAACACAAAATCCATACTCACATCCTGTTAAGGAGTGTGAGGTATTGGCAAAGGTGTATAATGCCCAAAACTTTGCTTTTTCTATTTTGCCAGCTGACAAGTCCTACACTGCTTTATGACTTTAACCACATCCCATTTCAAACTGGGCCAATAGAAATGATCATCAACTAGAGCAATGGTCTTGTTATGACCAAAGTGGTTAGCAACTCCTCTTGTATGCCAAATTAGGAAGTCCCTCACAGACACATGAGGAATACATTTGTGGGTACCTTGGAAGAGAAACCCATCATGAAGCGTATACTCCCTATGTTATGTCATCTGATCATTTTGTAGGGTCTAGAAAATGTCTCCAAAGTCTAGACAAGACCTATAATCCTCTTTGAGTCTATTGAATCCAGTCACCTCTATGCTCATGGAGTGTAGGATATCCAATTTTTTACAATGCATCAGTCACCTTATTTTCTATCCCGACTTTATGTTTGAGTACAAAGGTATGTTAGGTTTTATGTATTGTCAATGTCCATACACAAAACAATGTGAGTACATGTAGTGGTCATGTGTATAAGACTTATGATGTAATATGTATACCTATGTAAGTCCAAGTTTTAGAGTTTAGGAAAACATCAAAACGATGGATTTAAGATGGATTCAAAGCCGGGATGACCATGCCAAAGAGACTCAAGCATCATGGAAGAATCCTAAGTCTTAAGTGCAAGCTACCTCAAGGAAACCAACACCCATAATTTAAAGGTAAAAATAACAAATGTTAGTAAGTGGGAATTGGGAGTGAACCTAAAGTCAAAATGCACTTTAAAGAGTGATACACATTAACCTAAAACCCTAGGAACATTGCTAAACTAAGTAAAAAGGAAGAAGGCCTAAAAGGTTTGGACCAATGATGGATTAAAATTGAAAAAAAAAACTAAGTAAAAAGGTTTTGAAAAATGACCCAACTTAAAATAGCCATAACTTTTGGTCCCGACATTCGCTCATGGCCCGTAAGTACTCAAAACGAGCAGAATAGAGTGAATTGGCTGAAAATGAGCATTTTGAACATGGGGACTAGTCACAATCAAAACAGGACCGGTCACAGCTCAAGACCCGTCCCAGAATTTTCAGGACAGGTTTTAGGTGCCAAGAAGCACTAGGACCGGTCCCAGCTTTCCTAGGACCGGTCTTAAGCGTGGAAATCTAAAATTTTGAATTTTAAAAGTGCTAAACAGTAAGTTTTTTTAATGTTACAAATATAGCCATTGGGGGACAATTTGCACTCACTAAAACCTCTATAAAATGGGTCTTTAAGCCCTAAGAAAGATAGAGAACAACATTTATGCATACATAGTTAAATTCTTAAGAAAGAGAGCTAAAAGCTTATGAGTTAAATTATGTTGGTCAATGGCCTTGAAATTGTTCCACTATACTTAAACCCATTCAAAGTCAGTTGTAAGCTTCCCAAACTTTGTAGTTAAAGCTTTTAGAAGCTAGGAAGGTGCTTATACAAGACAAACTCACATACGCAAGAGACACACCGAAGAACAAAGAAATTATTCTTCAAGCTACAGCTCATAACCTTTGTCGGAGTCATTGAAGGCAGATTCTGCAGAAGCACTTGTCAAAGTCACCAAGTGCTTGATCAATCCACTGGAGTCACTAGATGAAGCGTGACCATCGGAGTCACTGGGAGTGCACTTACATGGGAGTGGATTCTCCAAAACCTGTAAGTAAATATTCAAGTTTATTAATTTTGTTACGTAATAGTTAAGGAACTACTAATAAAAATTAAATAGGTTCAAGGGAGCCAATTTGACAGTGGACGTAGGCTCGGAGTGCTGAACTACTTTAAATTGTGTGTTGTGGTTTGTTTGTGTTATTCTATTTTCCTTGTTTGTGTTTATGAAAATTAACCCAACATATTTAAGTGACTTCAACTAAGGTAAAAATTAATAAAGAATTAATTTAAACAACCTTAGAGAATTTATCAGCCATGTTCTCGCTTTGCTATAGGTGAGACTATAGTGCATGATAGAGCCCCGTGGTCTATGATAAATTCATAAAAAAATAATTTACATAATTAAAATATTTTCCGTTGCATATTAATTAAAAGAAAATTAAGTAAATTAAATAAAGGTTGAATAACTTATTTAAAAAGAATAATTTTATTTAAAATACATTTTTTAAATATTTTACAAAGATCCTATTCACCTCCTTCTAGGATTCATTTCAAAATTTCAAGGTATAGCCCTAAAGAAACTCCACCCACTTTACATGTCTAGGGCTAGGCTTTTTTGGGGATCCTAAGAATCTCAAAGCCTCATGGTTAGAATACAAAGTGAACTCCAACAGTAGTAAGTAATGGCGCCAATACCGTAAAATCTCGACTATCGCATAAAATTCTTTATTGTATGTTGAGTACTTCTGCTTGGCATCATTTAATTTCTCACTAAAATATGCCATTGGGTGTCCCTCCTAACTCAATACCCCATTAATACCTACATTAGATGAATCACATGCAACTTCAAAGACTTTAGAAAAGTCAGTGAGTCTCACGCTTTGGATGTTGATTTGGTCCACTTGAATTCACCATTTCGGATACAATTTGTAATAGGTGCCATGATTATACTAAATCCTCAGATAAACCGCTGATAAAAGGTAGCCAACTCATGAAAACTACGCACCTCATGAAAGCTGGTGGGCTCTAGCCACTTCAATATCGCCTTAATCTTTTTTGGATCCACAGTCATCCCCTCTCTCGAGACAACAAATCCCAAGAATATCACTTAATGTGCCATAAAAGCACATTTCTTGATATTCATGTACAACTTCTCTATGGAGTACTCACATACACTTTGCATGTGCTCTATGTGTAGCTCCTGACTAGGACTATGGATGAGGATGTTATAAAAATAAACCACCAAAAACTTCCCTATATAGGGTCACAACATATGTGTCATTAACCTTATAGAAGTACTTAGAGCATTTGAAAGTCTAAAGGGCATGACAAGCCACTCGTACAGTCCATCCTTCGTCTTGAAGGCAGTCTTCATTTCATCCCCTGGTCGAACTTGAATTTGATGGTAACCACTTTTAATATCTATCTTTGAAAAGATAGTGGCCCCTGCCATTATGTCCAACATGCCATCCAACCTAGGGATAGAAAATCAATAACGTACCATAATCTTATTTATGGCCCTATTATCCACACACATCCTCCAAGATCCATCATTCTTAGATATGAGGAGAGCATGTATGACACATGGACTGAGACTCTCCCTGATAAACCCTTAAATTGTTCACTTGATTTTTTAATTTAGCATGCTCTGTAAGGTTTATTCTATAGTGAGGTAGGTTTAAGAAGGTAGCTCATAGGACTAAATCAATTATGTTCTGAATTTCATGCATGGGTGGTAGCTCATCTAGTAAGTCCTTTGCAAACATCTTGCCAAACTCTTTAAGGAGTGGTTTTACCTCAATTGGAAGATCAACTACAAGCTTAAAAGGGAGGTCAGGGGCAATAGACTTAGCCACTAAGGAAAATATGGGTGCCTCCTCCTGAACCTCCTCCTCGAACTCCCGAGAGCTAAGGATGCTCACGGTCTTTGTCTAGGGACCCTTTGCATCCTTTCCCTTGTCCACCTATCTTTTACCGCTAGTCTGCAAATGTGGTGGCAAAGGAGTGAGCTTTATGATCTTGCCCACGTACTCAAATATGCATGTGTTCTTGTGACCATACAATGTGACATTATTGTCAAAGAGATAGAGCTTACCTAGGGTTATTTTCCTTACATCTATAGGCACTATGTCACACCACAACTTGTCCTTACAGCTACCAAACTCAATAGGGACCTGACAACGGTGGGAGACTAGAATGGAAGAGGAGTCAATCCATGTGACTCTATAGGGCTGAGGGTGGGTAGAAGTGGTGAGGCCGAGATGCTTCACATTAGAAGTGGAAACTACATTAATGTAACTTCCACTATCAATGATTACTCTATAACTCTTGTCACCACATTTGGCAAAGGTCATGAAAATATAAGTATTTCACCAATCCTCTTTAGGTACAAACTGGGTAAGGGCGCACCACACCACCCAAAGAGGTAAATCATATTGGGGTAAACTAGACAAGGTATGCCTCATCAATGCCAAGTAGCTCTTCCCTCTATCCCCCTCTTCCTCATCACTAGGTATTGTGAAAGGATCAACTAACTCATCAACTCTCTCATTATCTACTTGTTGATCCTCTTGGGGATCGTCCTCATCTATAGTGTCCCCTATAATCAAAGTCTACCTCTACGGCTAGGGACTGTGTAGACCTATAACCTTTCCCTTCACATCTAAAACACCGGTTAGGGTTTATTGTGGGCACACGGGTTTATTGTGGGCACACCCTAGGTCACACCTTTCCCTTAATCAGCTATAGAGGCAGGCCTAAAGGTGCTAGGGCTTTGTGTAGGTGGCTGTCCTCTAGTAAAGGTTATTGGCATAACTTCACTAAGGGATATAAGGGATGTAAACGGAAGGTTTCACATACCTCTCCATGTCTTGGGCTAAGGGATATAGGGAAGGAGTTCCTTTTGAATTTCTTGTTTAAGCCTCATTTTGAACCTAGTGATGGTCATGGAAGGGCTTTCACTGACCTCACTCAATCTGCAATCATCAAATCGAGTTATACAATCAACTACCGATGATGTGCCCTGTCCAATTGTATGGTACTGCTCTAGGAGTCTTTCTTATAATGCCAAGGAACATATTTCTCCTTGAGTTTCTCCTTCATTTCCTCCCAATTTTGGATGGGTCTCTCTTTTCTCCATTCTATCTGTTGCTCTACTGAATCCTAATACAGTTGAGCTGACCCAACCAACTTCATCTTGGAAAATTTCACTTGCTTGTGAGGGGAAATATTGTATCAGTCAAAGTATTGGTTCATCCTTCAAACCTAGTCCAAGAATTGCTTGGGATCTAAGGGCCCATCAAAAGTAAACACATCGACCCTCACAAACTTTAAGGTTGTCTCTTTGAGGTCTCTCAACCCTTTATGGCCTCTGTATCCCCCAGGACCTTCTTCTTCATACTAAAATTCAGGGTCCCTATCTCTACGTGTCTCCTCATGTCAGGACCATTGGGTTGGACTTGAGTCCCATCCCTCCTTTGGGTTCTATTGGGCTTATGATCCAGATCTGGACTAGAGGGTTTACTCCTCCTAGGATCCCTCATGGAACCATAGCATGAATGGTGGTCTTGTGTGAGATCTTGGTGGGTTTCCCTCATCTCAGATTGATCCACCTTGGTGGTCAAAACCCCAATGTCCCTCCTTATCTCGTTCAGTTGCCTTTGGGTATTCACGTTATTCCTATTAAATACATCAAACAATCTATCCAGCTTATCACAAAGAGATTGGTAGGTAGGGTCACCTGTGAGGTGTGAACTAACACTTTCTCCTTGGTTAGTCTTTCTTGAATATTTAAGATAGTAATCGGTACCTCTCCTAATGGGAATGCACTACTCAGACAATGGGATAGTGGTCCAAACCCCTAGACTTCATTAAAGTGCAACTAGTTTCCCTAAAGTTATATGCAATGAACCTAAATACTAAATGATGATAAATGAATGAAAACACCAACCTACAACTATGACACTACCCTAATA
This sequence comes from Platanus orientalis, assembly GCA_025762735.1. NCBI lineage: Eukaryota > Viridiplantae > Streptophyta > Magnoliopsida > Proteales > Platanaceae > Platanus > Platanus orientalis. The sequence continues at coordinate 9,072 of JAOXJP010291101.1, read as the reverse complement.
TATGAAACTCTACATCTAAATGCATGAACATCTAACCTAGGTTCTGATACCAATTTGATGTGGGATAAACACACTAGGGTAATGTGAGCAAGGAGAAAATACCTAAATTGACAAGTTCAATGATAAAGTAGAAGCTAGATTCCTACTCATCAATAGTGTGCACCTTAAGTTTAGTTCGGTTCAGCTTGATAGAACCTAACATGTAGAAAACTTAGTTATAAAAGAAAGAAAAGAGACTACCAAGTTACATGCAAGAAAATATGCCAACAAGCCTAAGGAAAATTCTGCACTAGCATGACCGTTTAGCACCTTTTAGGTGCAATTACCCAACTGTTGGCAGGGGATTTATGGGACTGGTTTGTATGATGCTTTAGAAGATATTGAGAAGTATAAACAAGGTTAATAGTAAGAGCATCATATTCAAACAATGGCTTAAAGTAAGCTTCATAATCATATGTGCAAAAAATTCTGGTTATGGTATTTTATGTTGGGGATCATGGTAAAAATATGAAAAGGGATTTAAAATTATTTCTAGCACTTTGAGAATTTTTTTAGGTCATAATCAACTCACTGGGGTCTTAATTCCTTTATTTGCATATAAAAAAAATTCCAACTGTAGCAACCAAGTTGTCCCGAAATTCACAAGAACAAAAATTCAGCACATTTACTTGCTTGAGATTTATGTAGAAAATTGTAAACCTTCCAAACCCTTGTAAAGGATGATGTTGATGGTAAGGGCCTCCACCATAAACATCCAAACCTCGCTCTGAGGATAACCTTTCTAGGTTTTGGTTGAGAACGAAGAAGGTTGAAGAAAAAGACCTCCCTCTCCAAGCTTTAGCCATACACAACTCCTACATAGAAAAAACTCCAAATTTTCTTTTATTAATCACCCATCCCTAGTTTTGGATGACCAATGGGATTTTATAGAGCCTTGGACAGCCAACCTGATTAGGGTTACATAATAAAATATGTCAAATACCCATAATATCCTCCTGGAGCTGCCCCCTCTTATAAAACCCTGAAATTGTCTAGTTTTGGATAATTATACCCCTAGGACATTGAAATATATGTTTCTACTCCTTTCTGCCACTCCTAAAAAATAAAATAATGTCCTCCTATGTCCCACATGACATAGTAAAGGTCATAAATTCAAATTACAATTGAAATAACCAGAGCGACTACAATAAAATGCTAAAGTAAAGCTGAAAGTAAATGAGCCCTACAAGAATGTGTCTAGACAGCTCTGGGGTACTCCCACCCTACTCAAACCATATAAGTGAGATGGCTCTCCTCCTCCTCCTATGCTGGCTTAGTCCTAAATCTCCTTGAGGTCTGATGTCTCTATCAGGGAGTTATTAAAGAAAGGGTAGAGATGGAAAAATAGGGGACGAATGTGTGGGTTCTGTCTATTAGGGTGTTAGAAAGCTCTCTCAAATAGAATTGAATTAACTCTAATAGGATTTCCTATAAGAGGAAATTAAATTAAACTAAGACAAAAGTTCCAATGACAAGGGAATTGAATAAACTTTGATAAGATCTCCTGTAAGGAAAAATTTAAATTAAACTATGATACAAGTCTTCCATGAGGGAAAAAGATATGACAACGTTGTACTGTGTTTAAGTTTGTGTTAGAGCGAGAGACCCTTTTTTCTGAAGTCGAACCCTTATATTTATAGATGTCAAAGGTAGTTATTCAGTTTTCCTCTAGATGTGTTTATGGATCTTTACCACTTGTCCTTGTAACTTAAACCAACTTCTTTATGATTTCTTTTAATGTCCTTCTGCCAGTTGTTCAATTAATAGCTATTTCAAATTTCATCTAATATAATTATGCCACCTATTTGTTTCAAATTTCTTCCAATGTAATTTCACAACCTATTTTACAACTAGTGCATCTTTGAATTTCGAATTTCCACCAATATTATCTTGCCATTTTTTTTTAGTAATTAACTCAAGTTTTCACCAATCATATTCAAATACAACCTAAAATGGTATCATTCGTGTTTACTTATGATATCACCACATGATACCATTATAACTATCCATTCATAGCGGTAATATTTTGGTGTAAATAATCTATATTATAATTAGACAACAAATGATGATTTGACATTTGTCCCACATCTTAAAATTTCAAATCATGGCACCTCAACTGTTCATCTTATGTCATAAGTCTTAATCTTAACCTAATGATCAGATGGTAAAGATTTGGTGTCAACACACGTGTGTGTGTGTGTGTGTGTGTATGGATACCTTTTAGCAAGTTGAATGTAGTGTAGCTCAACTAAGTGTCACATACTTAGATTTTCTCCGTGACAATACTGACATTCAACTACTCCCAACTAGTAAACAAGTTAGCCTAACCTACATCTACAAGAGAGCAAGAAACACACTTAAGAGAGAAAGAATAATAACATTGTTTCTTACTCACAAAAACATTTACAATACTTGATAACTTTTTAAGGTTACTTGCAAACAAGGGGGTTTTCCCCTTTTATAGACATCTAATGGCCCCTTAAGCACTGGGATGATGCCAAGTATCATTCATCTTTTTAGTAGGATTTCTTTAGACCCTCTCTATAAATATCACCCACCTCCTCTAATGAAATTCTCTAGAAACCCTCTAGATCTTCATAGAGTTCTCCCTTACATTTTGGGGTCTTTTAGACTACTCTATGTAATTCTAGAATCTTCCCTTAGCATCTAGAGATTTTCAAAAACATCTAGACTCTTCTAGAACCTACTAGTATTATCCACGGTGTTCTAGAACCTTCTAAAATATTCTAGATTGTTTTAGACTTCTCTAGAACCTTCTAAATTACTCTACAACTCTCTAGAATCTTAAACACTTATATACATAATATCTATATATATTAAAGTAACAAACTTTCTGCTATAGTAAATGCCATTAGGCACTTTGTCATTTTTTCAGTCTTTTTATTACGTTTACCCTTCATTCATCTCTTTGTCCCTCCTAAATCCATTGTGGTTTCCAATATGGAACCTCTTCTGGACTGTTCTCCTTCTTTCGAGGTTCTTGCCTTCTCTCTCTCTCTCTCTCTCTCTCTCTCTCTCTCTCTCCTCTGTCCTTCCCTCTATTGTTCCCATCTATCAATCTCCTTTTCTCTCTTCTTAGACAAAAATATCAGAAATTCAGTATTTTTAGCTTTTAACAAGTTTACAGAAAGAGAAAAACTAAAGTTGTCAATCAAGTCGAGAAATTGAGGATTGAACGACTGACAAAAAATAATCTATTCCCTGAATAAACCCCATTCCCAAACCTACGTTACCCTCCTCCATGCCTATGCCCAGCATGGCTGCCTCACATAGATAGAAGGGAGGTATAAGCGTAATCGGAACCTATGAGAATTAGAGAAGGAGAAAATGAGAGAGATACAGTTGGAATGGTAGTGATGCATCATTATTTGATTTGAGTTGTAGTTAACGTTAAAATCAAAAGAGGATATAAAAGAATTAATGGAAAGAAGTACCTCAGGAAAAAGGGGGACCCCTGCTTTCTTGAGAACCGAAGGTCGAAGGAGAAGATGAACCTAAATTATTCTACAATTATGAAAATAACCTAATTTTTTTTTAAATTATACACATTTATATTTGTTTTTAATTTTTATATTTTTTTATTTCTTTTCTTAATTTGAGCGGAAACTGTATTGCAATTATTTTGAAAAATGATATCGGGATCTTTCTTTTCTTTTTTAAAGTTTTAATTGGATTGGTAGCTACATCATGTTCATCTTCCATTATTTAGAAGTCGATATGTATAAATATAACATAAGAGAACTACACCTATGTAAATCTCATAAGCTGAACTTGGAATTCCTCAAGTTGTCAACTGTGTATGTATTCATTCAGTTTTGCAATTGTACCAGTATTTGTTTAAATGTAAAACATGGTTTAAAGTACTTAAATTTGATATTGTTAGAGTCAACCAAAATGAAATGTGAGACTTTGGTTTCAGCAACCTCATTTTGTCACATTAAGTGTAATGCAAACCAAAGTTTCCCTGTTTTGAAACTTTAACAAGAGAAGAGCATTTTAATGTTACCTCTAAATTCTTCATAAACACCAATGTTAGTTCTCAAGCTTCTGAATGAGTTTTAATTTTCTGATTTTCCCATGCCAACATTAATTTAATTTCCTCTTTCCTTATGTTGGAATGTTAGCCTGTCAAAAATTCGATCGGACTTCATGAACTTATTATAGATCTGGTACAGATTGTTGAGATACCTAAAGGTAGTAAAGTCAAATATGAGCTCGACAATAAGACAGGGCTGATTAAGGTGTGTGTATATACTGAATTTGTTCATTTACTTAATATGGAATGTTTACAACCTTTGTAAATTGCGAGGTATCAGATCCTCATTGATCTGTAGGGGATTTAGTTGATCCCATAAATCTAAATATACTTCATAGATATGGGCACTTCATTTCAGTACATTTTATGGCACTCATAGATCCCTTTTAGTTATTATGACTCTCTTACTGTTGGAATGGATTTCCAAGTTGACTATGCCTTATATTTATCAGTGGTTTATCCTCACTTCTATGGTTTTATCCCCCCACACATTATGTGAAGACAATGATCCTATGGATGTTTTAATCCTAATGTAGGTACCAAAAATTTAGACATACATCTATTCTATAAAGCATTAATATATGATATTACAACCATAATATAATGCAATAGGATGATTTGCTGCCCAATCCTTATCTTTTTGTGGGTTCAACTCTTTTTTCAAATCCAAAGGAATTATGAACATGTTGCAGCTCCTTAATATGATTGTGACAATGTTAATGAAGTGGATCAGTAAATTCTTTCACAAATTGATATTGTGAACAATAACCAGTCATTCTTGGTTGTTTTCTCCAAGCCAGGGCCATTGGACTCATGCCCATGATTGATCAGGTGTGATTGACGTTTGTAGTAGAATGAATCCCAAGTATTTCGTTCTTTTGATTTGAGCTATGTGATGACTTGTGTCAAAAATCAGGGAAAATCATTCCATTGTTGATGATACTAGGGTAGTCTTTTGTAGGTTTCAAATGAGGTGTTTTTGTTGTTTGGTCTTCTTTTCTCAAAGAATTTAGAGGACCTTACAAGGCATAAACAAAGATAATACATTTAAAAAAAAAAGGCCCGAGAGGAAGTCTTCACATTTCTGTAGTACAATCAAAAACTTTTATAAGCTAAGGTCTAGAAAAGAAAAAGTCTTATCCTTTAGACTGTTGTAACCAAGCAATTCTTGAAATCCCAGGTATTCTTCTCCCATCAAGCACTCCAACAGATTTTGGCTGCAATCATTCTCCTACGAATGATCTCTCAATTCAGCTCTTGATAATTGTCAAAGTTTTCAACATATCAGCTTAACCATTGGATGACACTCCAATTTTATTTTATTTATTTTTGGCTATTCCTATGATGCATTTTATTTTGGTAAATAGTGGGTAGTTTTATATATGTAGTTATGCTTATTTCTCCCATTTTACATCTGTCTCTCCAATCATTTTCTTATTTTTATTTTTTATGAAGTATCCATAGATTCTTAATTCTATGGACTGTATCTAATTGTTGAAACTCATCAATACAGCTTTGCCTTGCTCCTCTCTTTTTTTATTTCATTTTTTGTTTATGCTTCATGATTAGGCTTTCTTTCTTCGCTACCTCTAGTGCATCACATGGGTTTTTTGCTAGTATATATTTAAGATGATGAGGGTCCTCGAAGCCTCTTATTGTCACACTAGGCGTGACACTTTCCCCCACCTAATTTTGCGACACCCTCATCGTGCTCCATGTTGGTCTCCTTTGTTGCGCCACATAATCTGTTGTGCTCCTTAAATTTTCTATCCGAATTTTATGTCTTTGGTTGCTACATCAAGTGCTTCATCTTCCAACGTCCTTCGCCTTGTGCCGGAAGTCCATGTCTAGTACTACCGCATAGCCGCATGACTAGACCATCAATATTTCCGTTCTTCCCTCCCAATGGCCAATCAGTAGCTCTACCCCATGAGCAACCTCATGGATTGGCCTAGTTTCTACATTTGTTAACTTAAGCCACCCTATCTCTTTAGTCACTTTCAACCCAAATTGTTTTCCCTCATGTCTCAAGACAAAGTTGTGCATAACTCCCATGTCTACCAGTGCTCGCATGGGTTTCCTATCGACCATGGCCTCTACATACATGAGGTCCTCGCTTGGAGGTTTTTCTGGCTCCTCCTTGCCCTCCATATCGTTGAAGAGTTGTAAAGCTTTCATCCTTGGTTTCCCCTCCTTTTCATCTTCTTCCTTTTCTCGTCTTCGAGTTGGCGGCAAGTGCATTGAGTGATGCCTTTTTAGACATTCCTACACTCATTGTTTTTCCCCACATAGGAAGCATCCAACTTTCTTGAACATTCTTGTGAACACCTTGACCTTGACTAACCTATCTATGGCCTTCGACACCTTAACTTGGATCTCGTCCCACCCTTGACATTGAGTAGGTATCATCCCATTTTAATTGTCTAGCATCTCCTCTTTAAGGTCCTTGAGCCCCCTCTCAAGGTCCTCTATGCTATCCCCAATCCCATCAAAATGATCATCTCTATTGTTCACGGTGCAATCCCCTAGTGTTAGTTGTGCCTCCTCACAACTCAATACATCTTATGACTCGTCTCATTTCTTCTCGACCTTGGTGTTGTTCCTACTATCCTTGGCTATCAAAACCCACCCCTGACATAGTGCTCCCTTCTCCCCAATGCACATGACTTCATTTTGATACTACTTGTCACCGACTTAAAAAATTTTCAGTCCTAATACCATGTGACACTCAATTACTCTCAACTAGTAAACAAGTGAGCTAAGTTCAACACCCTCACTCATATTATGAAGAGAATTATAGATACATTCAAAAGATAGGGGAGAATAATATTTTTTATTACCCATGAAGGCATGTACAAGATTTGATAGCTTCTTAATGTTGCTTGCAAATAAAGGGGTCTGCCACTTTTATAAACCTCTAAGAGTCCCTTTAAGCCCTAAAATGATGTCAAGTGTCATTCATTCATTTAGTCGGATTTTTCTAGATTTTCTCAAGAAACATCACCCACTTTTTTCAAGGAATCCTCTAAAAAACTTGTAAATTATTTTAGAGTTACCTTCTACGTTTTGGGATTTTCTAGACTATTCTAAAACCTTTTATATGTTTCTAAAATGTTCTCATATTTAGAGACTTCTCATGAACATATAGATATTTTTAGAATTCTTTAGAATCCTCTAAAATCTTATACATTTATATCTAGAACCTTTAAAACCTCTTGTTACCAAGACACAACATAAAGCCCACATAGGAGCTCAATTTTAGACTACATATATCTCTACAAACTTCAATAAAGTCCCAATAGAGCCGAACTCCGATCCAAACTGGACAAGATGGATCCTTTTTACATTTTGCAAAAGGGAGGACGGCATTGTTGGAAAGACGGCGAAGTTGAAATAACAGGCCAACCTCCCTCAATCCTTGCCCTCATCAAAATCGAGACTTGCGCCTTGCCCTCCCCAAGGCCAACCTCCCTCGGTCCCTCTAACCCAAAAAAATAATAAAAAAAAAAAGTCCGGATAAGAAAAACCTTTGTCGTTAGAGAGCTCCGTTCCCATGTACCAGACGTTCCATGCCAAAAATACCCTTCAGCTACGCGAGACTGGTGAATGGAAACCTTGTTTCAGTAGAACTTGTAAGGCGATTCTGGTCATCCCAAACCCCAACTTACTTCCAAACCTTTTATAAATACCCCTCCAACAAAGGGCAACAACCTCATCAAATCCATCACCCAAAACTCCCCCCAACCACTAGCCGACGGCAATGGCGTCCCATAGATACGCATCAGCCCCCTTGGAAGTGGAGATCACCATCTCCTCCGCCAAAGACCTCAAGAACGTTAATTGGCGACACGGCCCTGTCAAACCTTATGCCGTCGTATGGGTCGACCCCAAGTCCAAATGCTCCACCCACGTCGACGACGCCGGCGACACCTCCCCCAACTGGGACGAGAAACTTGTCCTCCCGCTAACGACCACGATCGACGGCGCCACCCTCTTCATCGACATCGTCCACGCCAACGCCGATGAAGACACCAAGCCCTTGATTGGGTCGGCTAAGGTCCCTCTCAAGGAGATTGTCGATGACGTCGGGTTTGGGGAGCGATCCCACCGGACTTTGAAACTCCGGCGGCCTTCTGGCCGTCCTCAAGGAAAAGTGGAGGCTAAAATTGCAGTGCGCGAGATAGCCTATCGTGCGCCGGAACCATACTACGCTCCCCGGTACGCGGTCCCACCACCGGCTGCGCCGGCAGCTTCTTATAGGGACCCGTACGGGTATCCATACGCACCTCAGCCGGATCCGGCCTATGCGGCGGCGGGCCCTCCAGCTGGCTACCCGTCCTACGGTTCGCCGGTATACGGACATAGTCCATACGGCCAGTCAATGTACGGACAACCGGCGTACGACGGTGGGGTGGCGGAGAAGAAGAGTAGTAAGTATGGGATGGGGACGGGTTTGGCTGTGGGTGCGGTGGCGGGGGTGCTGGGTGGGCTAGCGATAGCGGAGGGTGTTGATTACGTGGAGGACAAGATAGCCGACGACGCGGCCGAGAAAGTGGAGGAGGACTTGGAGTACGATGATGGTGATGACTACTAACGTGCGCGGTGTGGTCATGGGCACCTTGTCATTATTTTATTTCTATCTGCTGCGTGCCGTGTTGATTTTTTTTTTTTGGGATAAAACTTTTGCTCTTTATTTGCTTTAGCACGTTTTAAATTTCTACCCACGAAATGGTACTATGGAAGTCTTATTTATTTCGAATATCGTTTACACTTAATTTGTCTGTCCCTCTGTGTTTCACACACAAAAGGTGAGGTGTACAGGGTTAAAACTGTAAAAAAAAAATTCAAATGAAGAAATAGGTAGCCATAAAAACGGGGGATTGGTTTATGAACGCTTCGCTTAACAAACACTCATCACTGCTTCTTGTCAGGGGCAAACACATCAGCGTTGAAAAGCGATTTTCACTTTTTTGGGG
>JAOXJP010291082.1:0-18830 GCA_025762735.1 Platanus orientalis | reverse complement strand
TAATATTAATAAAGCCAGCTTATCATTTATAATAAATCCTGACAGGTTTAGAACCTTAAAACTAAGATTGACAGTTAGATTATTTTAAACCAGCAGTGGAAGTCATAGGGTTGAAAAGCCATTAAACACAATAACTTACAAGGGCTAATGCTCTCTTACCCCATAAAACCTAGCATCAACTTACCTGCTACTAGTTAATATTTGATCAGAATGCTACCAACTAGAAGTTTCTCATTAATCCAATAAAGGTTCCTTGCTTATATTTCATAAAATCTCATTGTCAAATGATCTGCTGTAGCAATTTTTTCTGTAGCTTTTTGTAGTATGACAAAAAATATCACAAAAAGACAAAAACCCCATGTTAAAAGACAAATTACCCATTCATTTTGGCTGTGCTACAAAATACTACAGCTGATCATTAGAATATGAATTATATTCATCTCTCAAACATACATTATACCACACAAGTATCTCTTTTTCCATGAGGCGAATGTTCCCCCTTAGGATAGAAATAAGCGTCAGGTGAGAAGGGAACCAGAGGTAGGGACAAAATCTGCTTACTACAATCAAGTCACTGTCAACCCAAAATCTGTGATAGTAATAGTATCAAATTTACAAGCCCGGATTTCGTGTGCATGGACCAGGGGCTAATGCATCACCACCAAAAAGTGATTTACACTTTTTGGGGCATGCTTATCACTTTCCAGTGCTGATGTGTCTGCCCCTGGTCCATGTGCACAACTTGCACCCAATTTTTGTGCACACGGAATCCAGGGGCAAGTTTACTCTTAGAAAAGATGTTCTATCTAGGATTTGCTGTCCAGGACACCATGGGGCTTCAAATAGAATAAAATGGATTGGACTTTGATAAAATTTTAAAGTCCCACCCATTTTGTTCCATGTGAAACCCCATAGTGTCCTGAATGGCAAATCCTAGACAAAACATCTGTCATCTTTTACTTTCTCTCTCTAGATATATTTATAATAATTAACTCGTAAGTTGGAATCCTCCGTAGCTGCAGGGATTTGGTACTCCCCCTTATTGATCTGTTACCATCTGTGCAAATGTAGCAACCGACATGGGTACATGATTTTCACTTTTTTTTTTTTTTATATATGCAAGAACCGTAACAGGTGATCAATAAAGGGAAGTACCAAATCCCTTGGGCCTCTTCAAGTGGAAGCCCGTAGGGACTATCAGCGGCTGATGTGTGGCGTTTATAGGGGTAGAAGTGTCAACAAAATTGATGACTGATTCATATATTTGCCACGTGTCAATGCAGAATGATCACTACTGGCTTCCACTACAGTAACCTGGAAGCAAACTATTTAGACACTAACTTGGCAGCATCCACAGACGAAATGGAAGTTTCTACAAGCTTTAAGAGGGGAAGACTCAAAAATGGAAGTAGATTTGCACTCATAATTTAGGGGTTGTAATGAACAGCTCGGAGCTCGACTCATCATGAGCTGAGCCTCATTTTAAGTTCACCGAGCCGAACCTGAGCCTGGAATTAAACTGGTTTTTTAAGTGAGCCTAAACCAAGCTTTACAAATTGATTTAATGTCATCCGGCTGTTGGGTTTTTTTTTTTTTTTTTTTTTTAATTTCTCCTGATTGGTGAGCTGAGCCTGAACACGGCAATTCAGGCTTGTCAAACGAGCCTGAGCTTTGCCTTCATGTAACTAGCCTGAGTTGGGTTGAGCAAAGCTTGACTTAGCTCATCTCGTTGCCACCCTTAACACATGGATTTTTTTTTTTCAAGAATTCTCGTATTTTCATTCCAAATTCTCCAATATATGGCAAAAGGGATCGTTTTTGCAATATTTAACCATGTTTGTTAAGACCACCAACTAAGTATGAGTAATAAGGCTTTTAGACAAAGGCCCAGTAAAGGCTAAAGTTGGAAGAGAACCAGCGACATATAAGATGGTTAATTGACTCCCAATTCATTAGACTATGAAGGTGAGCAGTAGGCAATTTCTTCTTAGGACTAATTCAATGGTTGGCTTTCAATGTCATATCAAGCAACACAATCTATGAAACGGCAACAACAGCCTTATCTCAAACCAACTCAATCTATGAAAAGAAAAAATAATGAAGGTATGCGGGTCCCTAAAAACAAGTTTCGTTGGAAGGAAGAAGGTGAACTGTTGAGGGAGACCGAACTAACCAAGAAGGAGCCTTTCTTGTGCCATTCCAAAGACGTTTTTCCTTCGCGCTAGGCACAAAAGCAACATCCTAGCCTGCCCAACAATTCACTCCCTGTCTGGTTGTCATGAAAATGTTTTCTCATGACAGAATTTTCTCAAGAAATCATTTTTAAGCTATCTGGTTGCCATTAAAGATTGGTTTTCTCATGTATTTCTCATGATTCTTTTCTTTCCTTTTCTTGTGGGATTTTCTTTTCTTTTCTATTCTATTCAAGGCAACCAGACAGGAAATTGTCAACTTCCTTGCATGTTTCAATATTACTGGGAAATTGTCTTCTTCTTTTTTCCCCTATATTTAGGGCAGCAAAATTAAATATCTGGGGAACACTTCCAAAATTTCGGCCCAGAAATTGATACTTCCTATGAGAACTTTTTGATTGAAAGTATTATTCTTCAATTTATATTTTAAAATAATAAAATACTATTTATTTTTAGAAATGAATTATATATATAGACTTACACACACATAAATCAGTTACATGTGCTTACATGTATCTGCTATTACTTACTTACCCAAAAATAAATAAATGATTCTGCTATTGAAGCTCGTTTCCAAAGAGGCTAATTTAGCATGCAATGTAGGTAATATAATAATGCAATTTGACAAGTTTGTTAGTCTATTATCAATAAAAGTTTGAAAAAAAGTATAAAAGTTGGAGGCCACTTGTATATTTGTCTGATTAAGTTCATGAAATTATGTTACCCATTAAAATTTATAAAATCCCAAGATGAACTTCTAATAGATAGTTGAGTATCGTAAGTAAATGCTATCTAAATTGCGTTATAAAAACAGCATGGTTGCAACTTGGACCACATTGACCCAAACTGCTAGTACAGCTCAAAATAAGGGAGAGCTAGGCAAGTGTGACTTTCAACTGGGCTAAGTTTAGTTAAGCCCAAAAATTAATTGAGGCTATTCAAACAGGCATAGTCAACTAAATGGTGTTCCCATAGTTTTGGAGGTAATAGATTTTCAATTCATGGGGTAGTACGGGATTCGTAATAAGGGAGAAAATCACCAATTTGAGTGAATATGCTACAAATAGATCTATACCTGTTATTATAGTTTGTGTTTTTGGAAGACCACGCATGGAGAAGCACGCTCTGACTCAAAAGAATTGACTAAACAAGCAACAATCTTACATAAGGGCGCTAACGTGCAGCAAGAAAATGGATGCGCTAACCCTTGATCAGGACTTAGCTCAAAGGGTCTTAACGGTTGTTACTTCATACTCTTAGTCAAGTCACCAAAATCATCGTCCCTTATTTTTCTCTCAGAGAACCAAATCTGTTGTCTTGCCATAAGGAGTAGGAGATGTTCGCAAGGGATAAGCTACTACTCTCTGGCAAGCTGCTACCTGTGTAATCGTGACAAGGGCTGACCCTATTCATGCTCTCCAACCTGTGATGAAAGTTGCCCAGATTGGACCCTAGTGGATGTTATTACATAGGTGGACCATTGTGACCATAACAGAGAACAAAGACATCGGTTCACCACATGAAAATGGACAATTGCTCGCAACATTGGCTACTTCGACTAAAGATCAACATGCTGACTTACTTAGGTTTGAGGACATCACCATCAAGCCCTAGACTGACTGGTGGGTCCTCCCTAGGCTAACAGTGGCATCAAAGAGCCGAGCTAAGCCGAGTTTTGCCCGGTTCAGCTTGGGCTTGTCACATGAAGGCAAAGCTTAGGTTTGGCTCAGGCTCAGTTCGGGCTCGTAAAGGTTGACCCGGATCGATTAGGCCAAAAAAATGCCCAACAGCCTAATGACCTATTAGCCTAATCCAAAACAATCCTCTCATGCCACCTTATGACCTGTTAAGGTCCTGTCTAATAGGTGGGCATGACATGATTGGCAGAAAAAAATGAAAATCATCTTTCAAAAATTGTAATTGACTTTTTCCCTCCAATAGTGTTGTGCCACCAGTTAGACAGGAACTAAACAGGACATAAGTGGCAGGAGATGATCCGTAGAGTAACTTATCTTGTTTAAATTATAAAATTCTTATCTCAGCTTGTGCTCACTTACAAAACAAGGTTAAATCAAGGCTCATGCTCAGCTCATTGAGCTTAAAACAAGACTCAGGCTAGGCTCATGATAAGTCGAGCTGAGCTAGCTCGGTTCATTGATAGCTCTTATTGTACTGGCTGAGGGATGATTCATGCACTTGAGGTACCCAACTGTATCATGTTATGTTCCTTCAGGAACCATGTGGTTTCTCAGCTGGACCTTTTGCAGGAAGGAGCAACTAACGAGTTGGATAGGAAGGCTTCCGCGTTTCACTTTGGCAAGCCTAAAGTAATGTTCACGGAACTTAGGCCAGGCTAATGTTAGCTTCAGGATTGCCCAAGCTTAAGTTTGGGCCTAAACAGGTCAATTTTCAGGTGGTCCGGATCTTGACCTGACCAGCCCTTTGTGCAGTCCTACTAAGTATACTACTACTATCAAACATTTCTTACTAATTGGGACCAAAACTTTCATCAATTAACCAGTTGTACAAGATTAAGACCAAAAAAAAAAAGTTAAAACATAATCAATCTTCATGGGTTCCATTGTGTATGAGGTAGGAAGGAAGATTCTAAGATTTCCTTACAAACCCTAGCAGTATTCCGTAAAAGCAAAACCATAGACAATACAAAAGGGAAACATGAAGGAATTTGATTGATTCCACTTAGGCCATGTTTGGTAGCCACCTGTGATGTACTCCTTTCATTTCAAATTTCCGAGGCATTTGTAGCCACAAGGGGTTGGTTTATAATGAACTCAGTCCGATTTATGCTTGATCACATATATCATTTCATTTTATAAAAAACTTAAGATGAGTTCATTTATAATTTAGTTAACAAATCAGTATAAATCTGAATGAGTTCATTTTGAACCATTGCTTTATGGCTACAAATGCCGTGGAAATTTGAAATGAAATGATTACATCACAGGTGGCTGCCAAACAGGCCCTTAAAATGTCCTTTTTACCAGAAATCTTAGTAACAAATTATCATCTTACGCATTTGATTTATCATTTTACTAGATGATTCCCATTTTCTGACTGTTAAGGCTGTGTTGGGCAGCCACCTATAATGTAATCATTTCATTTGAGTTTCTCAAAGCATTTGTAGCCATGAGATGATGGTTTCATAATGAACTCACTCAAATGTATACTGATTTGTTGACTACAATTAGAAATGAAATCATCTTAGGTTTTTCTGTTAAATAAATGACTTATGATATCAAGCACAAGTCTGCAAATCTGAATGAGTTCATTATAAACCATCCCGTTGTAACTACAAAAGCCTTGGGAAACTCAAATAAAATTATTTCATTACAGGTGGCTGCCAAATGCAGCCTAAAAGAATTTAATAGATGAAACAATTTTGTGATCTGTTTTGATAATTGAATTATGACTTATGAGATCTATGTGGGTTCTAATTTCGATTGGCCTCCCAACAACTACCGGTGAACCTTATTTGCACCTATAGTCCAGGTTCATTTATCATGATCAGTAAACCATTTTAGATTCCCAAGAAATGTTATGTGATGAAAAGGTCTGGTAAATTATATGTTGACATGTATTTTGTTGGGGGATAAAAACGTCCAAAAAAATGTTAAATTGAAAAGTAGGTGTCCAAAAGAGAACAAATTCAAAAACACATCGTATGTAAATCAATGGCATGCCAACAGAGGTCTGTGTCAACACAGATAATCATTCTTCTTTATATTTTCCCATTTCTAAGAATAACATAACATGATACGTATCTTTCATTTCATCTCCTCTAAGTTACCTTGGTAGTATTTTCATTATTTTTTAATTCTAATTCGATAAAAAAAATACATACATATATATATATATATAATAAAATGAAAAAAAAATAGATTAACCTATATTCTTATATCATCTTTCATTAATAATTGAATGGTCAATAGTGGTGTCTTTATTTATTTATTTGTAATAAGGAATTTCATTTAACCAGCTGCTTGAGCATCCCAAAGCATTACAGCCGAAGCTAAAACACAATCCACCCAGCAAAGCAGACCATTAAACCACGACTTCGAAACAGCAACAGCTTGCCCATGCCTAGCCAAAACATAAGCAGCTTTGTTCGAAGACTACCAAACATGACCTACTTATCAAAGTTCTACACTCATTTATCAGGCTCAAAATAGCCCATGAACATTCAATCTGGTGATCCAACAGGAAAGTAATGACTTCTTGAGAGTCACCTTCCAAGACCATTTTGTTAAGCCCCAAAGAATGGGCTATAATAAGAGCTAACCAAGCTGCCAAGCATTCATCTACCATCAGTGGATTCAAGTCATTCAACACAGATGCACCAGTCAATATATCCAAAATGAGTTTACCACCAATCTCTGATAACTACACCCATACTAGTTTTAGACTCACAGAAGGCCCCATCAAAATTTATTTTACATACTCCATCCGTGGGAGGTCTCTATCCATCATGGACTAAAGTACCTTCCAACTCTAAATAGAGAGGCTTTAAATCACACAAATAATACTTTAATGATGTATTAGGAGTTCTAATGTAAATATGCAGCATTACAGATACTTATAAATATTGTCTAAAGCGTAGAGAAAATGTAAATCACTAATTACCTGGCCATGCATTTATTTGATGAACTGTCAATTGGAAACGAAACCAAATCTGAATTCCAAATGGTATATCATCCATCCCATTGATGTTGTATGTAATGTGTGCCTGCAGTTGTAGTACCTCGGTTCCATAGACCAGCTCATTCAGGTAGTTTCGCAGGCCATTGTAGCCATTAAAATCAAAAACGTTTATGTGTCTCAATCCCAAAGCGCCGTCGACTGTCTGGAAGAAGACAACCACGTTTGCATTTGCCATTTTTGCTGTGAAAATTGTCAAGATCAATAAAAAAAACGAAAAACATATAATTGCTCTAAGTTTTGTACAAAGAAAACAGAATTGTTTTGATTATACAGAAATCACAGACATAAATTAAGAGAAAACACAGAAATGCTATGATGAAACTGAAATCACATTTAGAGAGTGGTGTAAGGATAAAGGAGGAAGGATTTTTGGTCTTAAATCGCATATAACTTTACAAGAACACCATAAGCTCAGCTGACCAAAATTTAACGCTATATATATATATATATATATATGAAATTCTCAATAGAAGAAAAATGAACATAAGAAAGATGTGGATCATAGTTGAACTGGTTAAAAGAATTTCTGATAAAATAGGTAGAAACCAAGAACGATTTGTTGTATTACAAAAAACAAAAAACTAAGAAAAGGCACTTTTCCAAGTCTGGAAATAAGGAGACATAACATAGCATGCGTTTGTTTGGTGAAAGAACAGAGCATGTTGGTTATTGGCGAAAGAACTGAAGTAGCCAAGAACATACTTAAATTGCACTTTACAAGGAAACCATTTATCTGAGCTGACACTGTTCTTTTATGACAAAAGCTGTTAAGACAGGGTTCAGGCTTGTGGAACTCTGTGATTTCACTAACATTAGATATAAGAAAGAAAATGAATACCCAGAATTTAACACCTCCAGTAAAAGAAGAAAAGAAAATGGTATTGAAATTCTCATAAGAAAATGAAATTGAAGGAAGTTGATGTATTATTGTTCTAGTGGACCGAGATAGGTTGTAATTTCTAGTAAAAAATATATAAAACAAGAACGACTCATCATAGTAAAAAGAAGTAAACCAAAAAAAACCAACAATCAAACTCTTCAAGGAAGGGGAGGAAGCTTGAAGAACCAGAGCAGAGTGCCAAATGCAAAAACATACGAAAATTCTACTAGCAGAAGATACACAGAAGCAATAGCAAATGGAAGATTGACTCGCATCAGAGACCAAACCAGGGGCACAGAGAAACTAAACAAAAATGAAAAAAATAACAATAACAATCAAACAATAATTAAGAAGTATCCTTAGCGCCTTGAATTTCGACATTCTCCCATAAAACAATAAACTCTGTAAGGGTGAGAGATGGAGGTACCTTGAAGAACCAGCGTAGAGTGCCAAATGCAACCTGATAAATAAAAAATGTAACGCTAGTCACATACCAGAAAGAAAGTTCTCATCAAACCGAAAATTAAGGATGAAAAACTTACCAAATTATATTTGCAGAAAAAGATATAAAGAAGCAAAGACGAAGATTATTTAAATAAATTTGTGATACTTACACTATTCATCAATCCCTGCTCGTTTGTTTGGTGAAGTGATGAATATCGCCAAAAAAAATTAAGAAGAAAGAAATCCATTGTTTTCGACTGATGAGTCGACAAAAAAAGAAGAAGAAAGAAATCCACAGATGACCACAAATGATGTGACCATGTGTGATATGCACCACAGACTGACACGTACTGTCTTTGAATTTGGTGCTTCTTTTTAAACATCTACTGTTTGGAATGAACACTTTTTTTTAACACTTTTAACCCTATGCATACCACGTTCAATCCGTGGTGTGGTAAATCATTTGGTCACACCAACTTTGATCACAGAAAATTTGTTCCATGGCAAAATTCGCAACCAGAAATGTGTCACTTCCTTACAGTTTTTTGTTTTTCTCTGCACAGTAATGGTTGAATCAGGTTGCTTTTTCCTTGACTACTAGAAAACGTAATATATTCGTGCTTTTTACTATTAGAAAGTGACATTTATGGTCTCAGTATTCAACCCAATATATAACCGGATGATGATCCGAAAAACCCGAATATGACTCGAAAAATTGGTGAAGGTAAGCAAAATGAATTTTTTTGACCCATTTTGTATCTGTTTTGGCATCTAAATTTGACCCGCACATATTAGGGTTTTGGGGTTTATATTTTGGGATTTTCTTGGTTTCTATACCGTCACACTTTTCATTTTGTAATCTCTATTCTTCATAGTGAAAGCTCTTTCTCCATTTTCACTGTGGACATAGGTTTAAAGCTGAACCACATAAATCGTCTCGTTTCTTGTTTGTGATTGTTTTCTGTTTTATTTTCTCTCTTTTTATTTGCTGCCTACTATCACAGATCTAAGTTTTCGCATAACATTGACAGTGTTAAAAATTTAACGGAAAATATAGCCTGAATAGATTATAGATTAGACTGGACCATGGCAAATCAGGATTGAACCCCAGAGAGTTGATGGTTGAGATAAGACTATTTGCTGTTGTTGTATCTATTAATTAAAAAAAAAGGTCTAACAATCAACTACATGTTTGAAAGAGTATATCTTCTTTTTCAATTTGTCTTATTTCTGTCCCTTTATCGCACGGTACTCCCCATCGACTCAACCGAAGTTGCGGGATATCGTAAGAGCAGCAGCAGCAAAAGAAACCAATAAATATTAAATAGCACATTTCAGCATTAACTGATTACAATGAGCACAAAACACTACAAGAACAAATGGGTTAACTAAAATTCCTGATCTCTCTCACAGAAAACAGTTATATAAAATTTTCATTTTATATATATATATATATATAGCCTATGTTCCTGTGTGCAAAAGGCAATAATGGAGTTTAGACTCCTCTGTTTTGGGAAGGGAGGAAGTTGAGACTACCCATTTGAAGAAGAAAATCTAAACTAAGAACATTTAAATTTTCTTAATTCCTCCAAGAAACCAAGCTAAATTAGGAAAAGTAATTGACTCAATAAAAATGTGGAACGGAAAAAAGGCTTCACAATGTAATTTCCCGAATACAGTTTATTAGGGACCAAATGTTAGGAATGCAATGGATTTGGTTTATAACACGTTGTATGGGCCTATGCGGCAAAGTCGAATATAATTTGATTTCAATATGTTTTCATGCGTGCGTGCCACCTTTAAGCTAACACATGGCGTATTGGTGTTAACAACATCCCAAAAAAAGTGTTTAGTAGAAGAGTAGGTGTTCGAAAAGAGGCGTCAAATTCAAGAAGACATAATCTGTGGCATTTATAGAGGGTTTTTCATTACATCATCTATAAAAAAAAAAAAATAGAGAATTATCGTCTGTGATGAAAAAACCCTTGTACGCCTATCATGATTTGTTATTGATTTTGATGCCTTTTTCTTTGGACATCTACTTTTTTAACAGTACTCTTTTTTGGGATTTTTTAAGGAGAATATTGTCTGTTTTGACACAGACCTCTCCAAGCATGGCATTGATTGACACATTAGGGATTTTTGAATTTGGTCTCTTTTGAACACCTATTTTTTCATCTGAATGCTTTTGGGACGGTTTTAAACCCCCAAAACAACACAGGTCAGCTTATCATTCACCATACACACTACAAACACTTCTTCATCACAAAATATTTTCTTCCATTTTTTAACCCCAACACACCACGTATCATACAGAGGCTCACAGACACTTTTTCATCACAACATTTGTTAATTTCTCTTGTATAGAAGGAACATAAGAATTAGGGATAAAATATTATGCTCCCAATTTGTCTGCTCCCCCATGTCTCCAAACACAAAGGCTGAAGTGTATGGGGTTAGAACCCTAAAAACAGTTTTAAAAATAAGACATAAGTGTCAAACCGTTGTGAATTGGGAACAGAACATTTGCTTCCAATGACTTATTCTTATATTGTGCATATTTTTAAAAGGTCACATATTTTTGCCTTAATTTTCAATGGGATCAAATGTTCTGTCAAGATTTTGTATGTTCTAGAGTGTCCTACACACAAAGGCTGGGTGCACAAGGTTAAAACTGTAAAAATAGTTTTCAAATGACAAAAAAAAAAAAAAAAAAAACACATACCCATAAAAATGGAGAGTATACGGTTAAAATAGTAAAAATAGTTCAAATAAACATTTGTTCCCTATTTAAAAAAGGCATCAAATTCAAAAAAAACATGTGTCAACCAGTGGTAGAGGACACGGTGGGACATATGAAATCCTGGACAAAACATTTGCTCCCATTTTCAATTGTGCGGTGGTTCATATGTAATTTCAGAAATACACTTCGTGTGTAACACACAAATGATACATGGATTTTCTAACTAGGGTTTGGACAATAGATTAATCCATTCAGTTACATGGTTCGTATTGGCATGAATGTATGAAACTTCAATGGTGGAGAGATTATGCTTAGTCTTACAAGAAAAATGCTAAATTACTCCCTAGAAACCATGGTGAACCCTAGGTGGTTATTGTTGAATCCTAAATTAGAAGATGCATGGATCTCATGTTGGAAAAAATTGTAGCTTGAAATGGTTAGACAAAAGAGAACAAGAGATGAGAAAAGATGATTGATTTACTGGATCAAGCCTTAGCACATCTCAAAGGGTCTTAACGACGACGGCTACATCATAGTGTTATTCAAGTCACCATGATCATCATCCCTTTTTTTTTTTTTTTTTCTCATAGAGAAATCCAAATCTGTTGTCTTGCCCTAAGGGGAGTATGGAGATGTTGGCAAGAGTTAGGCTGCTACTCTTAGGCAAGCTGTTACCCATGTAATCGTGACAAGAGCTGATCGTATTCATGCTCTCCAACCCGTGGTGAGAGTCACCCAAATCGGATCCTAGTGGCAGGGCTGTCGACGGATCGAATTCGACTCGGATATAGGCATATTGTATTTGAATTTGTTGATTTAATCGAATATCGGATCAGAGTCAAATATTTTTCGGATATTTATGAAAACAATGATGACAAAGGAATGGGGAACTAGCTACCGGGAGCTTTCTTTCATTCAAATTGGGAATGGGAGATGAGAAATGGGTTATAAGGTTACAGTATTCTTATGTTGTATTCTACATAACATGTCCTACAACATTATAATATAAATATTAATTATATATTAATTTCAACGGACTCAAATACTTAGTTGAATAATCAAATCAGATATAGATTCATTTGAATCGAATATTAGCATATTGAACACGGATAATAATAAGATAGTTGACAACCCTACCGTTAATCTAGCTCTGACGCCTTAACAACCCTACTTATGTCATCCACAGCTAGTGTTGAGGAATTAAATAATTTTCCAAAGTACTCTTGAAATACTCGTTCCATCTGCAAATCTATTGAAACCCATCTTTCTTCATCATCTTTGATACTAGATATTCGGTTTTTTTGCCACTTTATCATTGTCGATAGGTGAAAAAAATTTATATTCCTGTCTCCACATTGTAACCATCGAACTCTAGAGTTCTACACCCATAAAATTTCTTCATCTCTTAATGAGTTGTTTGATTGGATTGAAAGTTTAGAAATTAGATTCTCCTTTTGAGTTGAGTCAGGAAATTAATGGTGAATTTTATTAAGTTGAGAATGGAGATTTTTAATATTAAACCATACCTTACCCAAACTAAACTTGTTCCAGTTTTTTCGAATTGGTATAAGTGCCCAGAGATTATGAGGAAACCCCAATTCCACCCTCGACTAAGTTGTTGTCCTTATATTTTGAATAATGTGTCTACACTTCTCATGATGATTCCAAAACCACTCGAACCGAAATGGTCAAGGGAGCCATAATTTTTGAGATTTGGAGACATGAAGAAGAATAGGAAGATGATTCAAGGTATAGGTAGGGAGATTTTCAATAAAATCCCTTGTAAACATCAATCTCCATAAAAGCATTTGTTGCTTCACAGTCCAGTCTTTCACTGATCCTCCTATCACCCCTTTGCCCATTTGACCACGTGAAATAGGGACCTCAACACCCTAGGTCCGATAACTAGACTTCACTTAGAATGTGTAAACCAAGGTTTAGATCTCTATGCGACACTCATTCTCCTCCTATTTTGTCTTTCTCACTCCAAAGACAATTCCAATCTCTAAGACATAACATCAGAGTTCTACAGTTCTGCATACTCCTTAGACACTTTTCCTAAGACCTTCTCCTTATCGAGTGTGGTGGTTCCCCATGCACAAAAAAACAAGTCCATGGGGAAAATTTTCCTCCCATGTCAATACTAACGTTGAGTCAATTTCTATTTATCGCTAAGACTCGCAACTTAAGTTCAACTAACCATAATAGGCATAAGCCCCTAGTAAACCCATTGCATCAACTCTATGGATCTTCCATGTTTTATTAAACCAAAGCTTCTATTTTACCCAAGTACAACTACCTTTGGTTTTGGCCAAAAAAATGATTTGCAGTTTATGAAGGCGGACTAGAGCCTTCAGTTGACGAACTATCAAGCGGGACCTACAACCTCAATAGTTTCAAGTCAATATTTTCTTCAAGCCTCGTGTGGCTGCTCCCTAGCAACCACACTTTGAGATTTAAATTGTTGGACTGAACGGGAGTGTGAGACTTCTCTAGGGGAAATATCACTGACCTGAGTAGTCTCTTTATAAGGATTATTGTTTTCTATATGTGGAGACTTCTATTCTGAAGACCAATCCTAGGTAACTGGTTGGGGATGGTCTCTCTTTCGCTCAGTCCCATAGAATCTAGTATATAGAGAAGAGAATCGATATTTGGATCGTATGGAGGTACGAGCTCAGGATATCCCCCTAGTATGTTATATAGGCTTACTGGTAGCAATGTTATAAATATGATGGAAATACGATAAGAAAGAAAGAATAACAACATCAAGTCTGCTTTGGATATGTACATGTCCCGTCTGAGGAACGCACTGTATACACTTTGCTTGTGGTTGGTCAGTCTCTTCTTCCTCTGAATCATCATCTTCCCCCCTTCTTTTCCTGATAGCGGTCATATATAAGTCTACCTAAGATGGTAGAGTTGGTTAGAGAGTGAGAGAGTTTGTGATACAAGCCTTCGTCTTGTGGTTCATTCATGCCTCAACCAAGACTTCATGGGATAGACTCTGTTGTTGTTAGAATTGTTGCTAGGCCATCTGGAATGAATGATCCATCTCTCTACCTTGATGCAGATTCAACTGGTTGTTGGTGTGTGTCAATGCATGAGTGGGAATTTGGTTTTGAATGAGCTCTACATCACATTGTATGATGTTAGCTTGGTGGTGAGCCTAGACCTGAAAGGATTGAATGAGCTGCATATGGGATTGGATAGCGTGAACTGGTCCAGGGACTAAATTTTCCATTAGATGGGCCATTATGTTGTTTAGTTCACCTTCATCATGTGGCTCCGGTCCAAGAATCTAACCCATTTGAGGTTGATTCTTATTCCAAATATAGATAAGTTCAAGTGGAGAATCTATGCGCTTAAGTGTAGGCCTATCCCCTGCATAAGTGCATAGAAGATAAATCCCCTTTATGTCCTATTTGCAAAAAAGATGAGGAATCAATGATTCACTGTCTGGTGCAATGTGAAAATGCTAGTAAAATTTGGAAGTTAGTCTTGGGTCATTTGAAGTAGCCCAACTAATAGCAGCTTTTGTTCCAACAATGGGCCTTTTATTGGATATGGTACAGCTAGCCGTCTAAAGTGGAAAAATGTCAAACCATCTCAAACATAGCAATTCTTTCGTGGCTAATCTAGTTGCAAAGAAACCAAGTAGTATTTAATCTTTTGATAATTCTAAAATTTGGTTATCTTTTCACAGGTTATACAGAGACTTGGACTGGAGCAGGCAACCTTGTGATCACGAAGCATTCCTTTTTTTGACCCCTAGGGGTTTTTTGGATGGCGTCCGCTAGATGATGGGTGGATAAAAATCAATGTTGATGCGGCTATTCCTTTGGACCAATCAAGTTTGTTGGTTTCTGCTATCGCACATGATCATGATGGAAAATGGTTAGGTTTTGAAAGGTGAAAAGATGATTGGCAAGAAACAGTGGATACGGAAATGGAAGCGATTCTTCTAGGTTTAGGCCTTGCCAACCAGCTACGGGCCCACTAAGTTATTTTGGAATTTGATGTGGTATAGGTAGTAAATATCTTGAATGGTAATTTTGCTTCATGTCCTTGGTAGATTTGGCACATATATGTGGAATGTAAGGCTTTGTTAAATGCTCAACCTCATGTAAAGTTTTTCTATATTAGTAGGGTTCTCAATAGACAAGCTCACGACTTAGTCCAAAAAAGCCTCCATGATTGTAATTTGATATTGGGTTATACGAGGTGATCCCTCCTTGGAAAGTCCTCTTATGTTGAGTAATGCAATTTGTTCTTCTACCAAAAAAAAAATGTGGGCCTATCGTTCGGTAGTGGGACCGGTACATTGATAGAATTGACGATGTGTTCAACTCAGCTAACATAATTTGTACTTCACTGCCCGTGCATTGCCAGACACCATGTTGTCAACTAATTCTGCTCCTCCTATCCTTAAAGCAACTAGCATTGAAAGTGGCGGTAGACACATGCGTCAACTCTGGTGGATCATCAGTCCCTGTGGCAGGAACTTGTTCTTCATTTGTCATTGGCAAGGGCACCTATACCGGTAGGATATCGAATCCTGTTAGATTTGCTTCTGTGTTCTGTCTTACCAATGAGGTTCAATACTTATACTTCCCTGAACCATCTGTCACCGTCCCATACGCCGAGTTACTTGGATCGATCTTTGCTAGGGGAGTTCTTTATGACTCCCTGGTTCAATCCCCCACTCCTTTGCCTTTTGGATGGGGCCAAATTCTACATAAAGGTTCCTTGGAAAGTTAATAAGAATTTCTTGTTCTTCCACTGGTGTATGCAAATGGTGTGGAACCGTAGAGCATTCCTTCAAAGCATGCATGAGTCTTCCATAGTAACAACAAAACAGTGGCAAATTCTCATATTGGATGAGGATCATTTTTGTCAGCCTCCCCCCCTACTCATGACAAATTCTTGCCATCAACGGTTTGGATATGTCCATGAGGACCCTTACCCTAAGGAGAGGTCCATCTGGCCGAATGAGCTTTGTTCGTTCCAAAGTGACAAACCCCCCCACTTGATTCGTAAGCTAAATTGCTACCTCCTTTGTATTTAATTTCACTGGTAGATTTTGAAAATGCACCCAGAAGGCCACGTAACTAAAATTAAGCCGATGAAGTGATTATTGTAGATCCCAATATGCTACCAACACCCAATTGTTATGGAAGGACCAAGGGCCCTCATTCTTCACTCGTTCATAATCATCCAAGTGCCTGAACTTTACAAGAAACATGTTCTGTGATAACTTCTCAATGGACATTCTATACTTCAAATTCTAGTAACTTCCAAGTTCTTGAATAAAAACATACTCATTAATAGCCTTCTTTATAAGCAGGTAGAAAACCAGGCTCTTCACAAAAATTGGATCATTATCCTCTGGGTGGTTCCCACTAATTTGTACTCTGCCTTCTAAGGTGGAAAGATCTGCCATCTCCCAGACCAAGATATGTACCGATGAATCTTGGGTGATTGTACAATGGAGGTCTGTTACTTTAATCAACATCCTGTAAGAAGCCAATTCACCGAACACTCGACATTACAATTCTATATCTGGAATTGAAAGAAGGTGGTATGCATGGAGGCGGTGAGGATAAAAGGAACCGTATCTAGAGGAATGGCAAGCGTGGAGAACATGCAAACTCTTATCCAGTAGCTTTGACGCTTGACTCACGACACTTCAGTCGTTTCATATTTTATGATTCTATATCTAAATCATAACATGATTTACATCCCTTTTTTTATTGGGCCTTAAGTCGGGCCAAGGTTAGCCCGAGTGCAACCTAAAAGAATGATTGGGCCTCATCTCGAGCCTGTGCCTTCCTCAGGTCAAATCTTAGGTCGGGCTTTTTTAGGCCAAAGTTTCAGGATGGGCTGGCCCAAGCTTGGGCTAGCCTGACTTCATGCTCACCCTTACCTAGATAGGCTTGTGAATGAATTTTTTGGCTTAAATAATTTAGATAGGCTTAAACTTGAGTATTTGTGCTCATGATCGACCAAGCCAGACCTTATTAGGGCTATCAATGGTATGACCTAGCTCGGCTTAGCTCAGAGCTCAGTTCGTCATGAGCCGAGCTTAAACCTTGTTTGAAGCTCGCAAAGCTAAGCCTAAGCCTTTAGTTGAGCTTATTTAGCTAAGTAAGCTTGAGCTAAGAAAAGAGAGTGTGTGGGGGGGGGTCATGGGCTATTAGGCTTCAAAATTCATGCTAAAATAGTAAGCTTGATTTTGGTGAATGAGTTCACTTCAATCTTAATGAACTGAGCCTAAGCTCATCACAAGCCAAAGACAAACCTTAGCCTGAGCCGGAGCTGAGATGGGCAAAGTTTGGCTTGCTGACACCCTTAGCAGTTATAATAGTAACTAAATAGGTTATGTCATTTACTATATATAGGAATATGGATTCGAATGATTGTAGCCTCAGCTTGACCCGAAAATATTGAATGGGAAAGTTAAAACCGGTTGGGCTTGTGTTTTTCAGTAGGGTTGGGCTTGGACTTGAAATTTAGGCCATTCTAGATCTCAGCTGAGCTTAGGTTAGAATCCAGGCATAATAAGTTGGGTTAGGGTTCATCAAAAAAATCCCAACCCATCAACATAGGGATAGGCCTGATTTATGACCAATAACCAAAAGACCGTTGGGTGTTACACAGTAAGTTCAAACCTGCCTGTGCCCATGGCAGCCTGGCTATGGGCTTAGTGGCTTAGCCCGGTCTTTGTGAAATCTTGGGCTTGTGGCCCTTTTTCTTCTTTTTAGTGGTCCATGCAAGGTTGCAAATGGTACTTTTTCCCCCTTCGTACTTTGCCACATTGCATCTACCTCACCAACAACTGAGTAGGAAACCCCAACAATGTCATGCATGAAATGCAACAGGGTTACCAACTCATCTCAGCAAGTTGTGGTTTGTTTAGGTTTGGGGCTACATGGGAGGCGTATCCTCTGCGCCACCTCATGGTGTGCCAGGGTAAGCCATAGACACAGACTCATATCCTCTGTGCCACCTTGTGGTGAGCCCAGACACAAAGGGGAGTGGAGCCCATACGCATAGAGGATACGTTTCCCATAGACACAGAGGGGTGGGGCCCTAAAAAAATTCATGGACCCCACCCCCTTCGTGTCTAGGGCTTACCGTGGCACACCATGAGGTGGGACTCTTTTGTTGTGGGTCCCAAATAAATGAATAAATAATTAAATGCAACCCAAATGGTTTTTTTTCCTTTTATGTACATGGCCTAATTTCCCTTTCCTTTTTAGAAATCAAAAACAAATATACATTAATTGATAGAAAGGGCTCCCAAAGGTGTAGATTCATCCATCACAAGAGCCATATCACCTGGGTGCACGTACAACATCTTGGTGATCACCATTCAGGGTGGGCCTATCCCCCTTGTGTGGTGTAAAGGATTTCACTCTTCTGCCACAGAATGGGATAAAACTAAATAGGCGAAAAATCCAACACATAAGGGTGGAACAATGCATGGAGCATCACTGTTTGCTTGGTGATTAGCATGTGCAAAAAAAAACAAACCAAAAAAAAGGTGCCAAAACCAGAGAGAAGGAAAGAATACTAATTAATAAGATTAGAGAGCTTTTGAGTCACACAAATAAGGATCATCCAGTTGGAGGTGTAGCCCACCATGGACCTACGAAACAACACAAGGATCTCATTAGGATTAGGGTTGTAAATGAGCCAAGCTTCACTAAGCTCGGCTCGCTAAAGCTTGGTTTGGTTATATATATATATATATATATATATATATATAGAGAGAGAGAGAGAGAGAGAGAGAGAGAGGAAAAAGAAATTTTCTATTGCATTTATAAAACTGGTTTTTTTTTTGTTTAAA
>JAOXJP010291071.1:0-18831 GCA_025762735.1 Platanus orientalis | reverse complement strand
CTCTTTGCAATCTCATCTACAGGTTCATTACAAAAATTATGGCTAACAGGCTAAAAATGGTTATTACTTCATTGGTATGTATAAATCAAACGGATTTTATCATAAGGAGACTGATTGCTGAAAATATTTTATTATGCCATGAAGTGGTAAGGGGTTTAACAGAGCAAGTCATAGTTCGACAACTATTTTGAAAATTGACTTAAGGAAGGCTTATGACTCAGTTTCTTAGAGTTTTATTAAAGAAATCCTTGAGAAGATGAATTTCCTTGAGCAGTTCATTGGATAGATTATGGAGTGTATTTCTAATCTAAGGTTTTCTGTGTTGATCAACGGAAGTCCCATAGGTTTTTTTCCAAGCACTAGTGGCCTTAGACAAGAATACCCAATCTCTCATTTACTATTTTGTCTTGTTATAGAAGTTCTCTCAACCCTCCTTGAAAAAGGAGTGGAGGAAGGAAAAATATCACTAATCCCTAAATATAAAAGTATATCACTTTCTCATTTACTTTTTGCAGATTACCTTATGATTTTCTCAAAGGCAGATGTTGGATCCCTAGAAACTATCACTAGCATCTTGGAGCACTTTGCAAATATTTCTAGCTTGCAGGTAAATAAAGAAAAATCCATTCAGATCTTCGCTAGACTTGCAGGGAGCATAATTGAACAACTAAAGGAAATTACTGGTTTCAACCTAGGGGCATTATCTATGAGATACCTTAGTGTACATTTGATATGTAGAAGACTCTCTTATAAAGATTTCTCTCCATTCTGGATGTGATTAAAAAGTGACTTGCAAGTTGGAAAACTAGACCCCTATCTTTTTTAGGATAGCTTACACTCATCAAATCAATTCTTTAAAGTTGTTACATATATTGGGCGGGAGTTTTTTGCTTACCTGAAAAAACAAGAAATCAAATTGAGTCCCTTTTTGCAAAGTTCTTATGGGCTAGTTTGGATTTAAAAAGGAAGATTCATGAAATCAGTTGGGAAGCTATTTGTAACCTAGTGGAGGAAGGTGGCTTAAATATCTAGAGAGTTAAGAACATAAACAATGATGGAGTCATGAAACACTTATGGTGGATTGTTTCTAGCAAGGAGAGCCTATGGGTTAAATGGGTACATCAAAGTATCTAAAACAGAATTCAATTTGGACCATAAAAATTCCAAACGATTGTTCTTGGTTGTGGAGAAAACTACTAATGCTAAGAGAGAGAGAGAAGAACCTCCTATAAGGAGCATTTTGGGGAGTGGAAACAATACTCGGTTGTGGCTTGATAATTGGCATCCAAAGGGGGTGTTGATAAAGAGATATGGTGAAAGGATCGGATATAACTCTAGTCTGGACCAATTGTTCAAGGTTAACAAACTTTTAGGTGATGGAGAATGGCTTCCTTGCATTTTCCACTGATATCATGGAGGTATGGTATATTCTTCTTACTATTAAGACATTGAATTTGGATGATAGGGATATTGTTGTATGGACACTGAATCTGAATCCTGAACTTTCAACTTCCTCAGCATGGCATCTACTTAGGTATGAAGGTTTAAAAATGAGTGGGCTGATGTTGTATGGTGCTCAAAATACATTCCGAAACATAGTTTTCTATCATGGAGAGTACTAAAAGGAAAATTGCCAACCTTAAGTAGATTGTGCAAACTTGGAATCCTAACAAATGCTTAATGTCATTTTTGTTGGAATGATAGAGAGACACTGGAACATTTACTTTTTGGGTGTCCTTTTATTAAAGGAATCTGGGAAAACATCTCAAGGAAAATTCACCATTTAAGGAAATGTGCCAAAATGTTTGCAGATGAATGCCAATGGATTTGTGTTACATATGGTAGAAACAAAACAACAGCCTCTATTGCAAGACTAGCATTCAATGGGACCCTTTATCTTATTTGGTGAGAAAGAAACTAGAGATGCTTCAATAATGTGGTGAAAAGGAAAGAAATGATATTTGAAGACATAGTCTTTGAAACTGGCATAAAGATTAAAAACTTGAAGAAAATCAGTGGTGGCAACCCTCTTCTTGATCCTGTTGTAGATATATGGAATATGAAAATATCATTAGATGAACTTGTTGGAACTAGTTTCATATGGCCAAAACCCCCTATTGGATTTTGGGGCATTTTGTGTGATGGTTCCATGAGTCCTAATTGCTTGGGCTATGGTGGGCTTATTCGAAATGATGAAGGGGAACCTTTGATTGCCTATGTTGTGACTTCATATATAAAGCATGTACTGTGGTTAGAGATGTATACATTGTGGAGAGGCTTAAAGATTGCAAAAGATTGGAATATCAACACTATGAAGATTAATATGGATTCCAAAATTACAGTTCAAATTATAAAAAATGAAAATAAGTGTCCTTGGTGCGTTCTCAGTTTGAAGAGGAAGATTGAGCAGCTCCTGTAGACTTTCATGAACATAGACATTGAACATGTATGGAGAGAAGCAAACCAGTCAGCAGATTTTCTAGCAAATTAGGCAATAGGAATGGGAGAACTATGCAGTTTTCCTATAGATTTTCCACTTACACTTAAAGAGGTTATTATGAAAGATGTAAATCAACATTTATACACTAGATTGTAACCTCTTTTCTTGATTAATAAATTTTTTTTTTACTTAGAAAAAAAAATCCCAAATAATAACAAACCATCTCCATAAAACTCAAACTCAAACTAACCTATAACATCTCTTCAAATAAAACTGAAATAACTAAACTAAACTAAATCAAATATGTCTCTAAACAACTACTGAAATAAAATAACATACTGTCTCATGTTTGAAAATAAACTAAATCAAATCTCCATCATCAATCTCTCTCTGAAATCTAGGTTACTCCTTGTCATCCTCATCATTTGAAAACAATGGTGTCAACTCTATAAGCGTGACTGACTTTACAAATAAAAAAGAACACTACTTAACATACTGAAACAATTGGGTTAGTAAGCATGAACATTTTCATTATCAAAATAGAATTGAGTATGCTTTCAAAACAATGACTTATATATTTAAAATAATGCTTCTAATCTAAGAAATAATGTATAATAGATTAGAATAGAAATCAAGATGTATAATTGAATAGAAACATAATCTGAAATACTGAACTAAACTAAATAAATAACAAAATAGATATACACTTGTTGAAACAAATATCTGAATGCTCCCTCATATACTACAAGCTAGATAACAAATAACTGAATCATATTCCGAAAATCCAACACACATAATGTGTTGTTAGATAACAGGTAATATAATAAAACAAAATGAACCCATCTATAATTTGATAGTAGAATATCATTATCTAATACCTAGTGACGAATATTAAACAATCATTGTCAATTAATGTGACCCAACAAAGTGGGTACCTAATCGCATCTATTTAAACTCGATGAGGGGCTAGATTAAATATTCCTCTTTGATGGCAAAGGGGTCTTATGTCATAACTAAACATACAATCTCATTACAACAGATACATATACTTCGTAGAAACTAGTAGATATCAAAGCATAACAAAACTAATCTTTTTAAACAATCTTTAAATATTCAAATAATGCATATCTTTGAGGAAAAACAAAAATGAAAGAATATGACCCACTTAAACACATAGCTCTACGGATTAGCATTCAATAATCCTTAAAAACAACCTTTAAAAATATGTTTACTAAAGATCTTTTGAAAAATCCTTTAAAAAACTTGGGATTCTTTCAAAACAATTTGAAAATTAATTAGAACAATCATTTTCTTTTGCAAATAGAGATTAAAATCATTTAAGATCTTATACGGATTAAAAAACCAACGATAGAATATAAACTTGCTTAAAAACAAAATTTTCCTCTTTTAAAATCTTGTAAAAGAACCTAAATAAATCAAAACAATTATGGTTCTTTGCAAAACCAGTGAACAAAACGAATCTAAGAACCTAAAATCATTGAAAAATGATGCAAGATGTTCAATTAATTTGCAAAATGAATTTATCATCATTCTAAGAATCTATGGGATCAAAACAAGCCATAAAATTCATTATTTCTTGCAAAAATGAGATTCAAAGTTTTCTAAGAACATAAGATCATTCAAAATGATGTCAAATTATTCTATGTTATTTACCTTTTGGTCTAAAATGAATCCCTAACAAAAGCCTTGCGTTTCTGTTCTAAAATCCCAAAAAATTGCTTTAAACCTTAGCTTTTTGCTTGTTATTCTTTTCTCTTTTTCTCTTAACGATTTGGTGTTGAATTAGGATGAAAAATCACTCTTTTGTAGACCCTAAAGGTCTTTGGATACAATTAGGAAACCCCCAAAGCAAACACAACTCAAAAAATTGAGTTTACAAAATGAATAAAAAACGCTTACCGCATTTCGATCAATCAATGGGCACCCGATTGATCAGGCTATCCATGCCAGATTGATTGGGCATCCCCCAATCAATCAGTCCACCTTAGCCAAATTGATTGGGGGTCCTCCTAATCGATCAGCCTTCAGCCATTTTTTTTTTCTGCTAGACTTTTACGCATTCAAACACCCATAAATTTTTTGTTCTTCGTTTATTCTGCTTGTCGGCTGTGGCGTTGGAATCTAGACTTCGATACCTTTCCAATGACAATGTTTTCTCACTAATTCTTCATACATTTTTACTGATGTATCTCTAAAGTTGCATAAGTTTGCGATCTAATACATAAACATTCAAATCATTCTAAGTGTGTGTGAAACATATGTGTGACACGTATGTAACAAGTGTGAGAAGTATGTGTGAATATGTGCAAGGTGTTATATGTTTAGCTCTTTGGTTTCGGTAACTAATTTTGTTCATTTTTCACTGTAGAAAAAGTGAAATACAAGTTACAATAAAAAGGATACCCTTTACTAAGATTAATTCCAAGTCCCACGATAACCCGAGAACCCATTATACCCATAAATCTATCTCAAAACAATTAAAACCCTTTTCACCTTCTCTCACAACACAAAGAAAAAAATATTTCCTCTTTATGAACAAAACATTTGTTTCTTTGTGTCATTCAAGAAGGAAACCAACAACCCCATTTTTTCTTTGAGAAACTCTCTTATATAGAGCCCTTCTCACGTCCCTACTTCTTGATTTATTATGAAAGAAGACACTTCTAGCTAATAAGAAATAACTATTAAATTGCAAGCTCAGATATCATTTGTTACATTTCCCACATATCTAATGATTTAAAAAAAAAAGAAAAAAAAAGACATAAACACAACAATATCGACCTTGGCTTGTTTCATAGCCATCTTGCAACATTCTTGTTGTAGTGTGCCCTACTCATATGTCTTCCAAAATATAAAGCATATGAATGTCCCCAATGCTAGTCTTAGCCCAAATTTTGGAACCACACTGAAGATAATCATATGCTTGTCCTTGTTGGTAAACTCAATGCTGCCTATGTTAAGAACACAATTCCACCTTGAACCTAAATTAGACAATCTGTTTGGTATCATTGTAAAAACTCATTCACCTTGAAGAATCCCCAACAAGACATCTATTGACCAATGAAGTCCTACCTCTTATCTTATTCCATTATAATATGACCAATGCACTTCCTCAAATTGACTTGCCTAGTCAACTCTAGAGACGGGGACCTTGATTAGTCTACTTTAATCATAAGAAATACCTTACCTTTGTCTACTACATAGAAAATTATAATACCAATTTTTTTATCCTAACTACGAAAGATAAGTACACTAGTGCTTGTTACTCCATGCACCCTATTTACAACTCCCAATTGAGGGATGACCATTAATTACTACATTCCCTATCAAATGATATAATTTATCATGTACACTTCTCTCCCTTCATTAGGACTAAATAGTCATGTGTGATTTTAATGGCTTTACTTGTAATTAAATACCTACAACCCATAGAGTTGAACCATCCTAATGATATCTGATTTATTCATATCATTAAGACATATGTCACACTATCCAAAGAATGAACCACTCCATTAAAAATCTTAATTTTTATTGTTCTAACACCCATGATGTCATAAGTTGATTTATTAGCCAAGGAGACAACATTGCTTTCTTTTTTTTTTCGAAGATAATATTAAAATGTTCTTTCTTAGAGCATATATGAATATGACATCCTAAATTTAATATCCACTTATTATGAAAAGAAGTGCATATATCTTTTGAGACTGAGAAGATCTCTAACTATTCTACTAAACTCCCTCTTATACTAGGACTAGTACATTTCTTCTTTTCATCCCCCAAACAATAGTTCTTAATGTGGCCATATTCCTAGTCGTGAAACTACTACACCTTGACCTTTCCTTTGTACTTAGAATTTGACTTCTATTTTTGGATCCCTCGTAGATGATTTTCTCCTTGTTAGGTTGGTAAAGCCTGTGGGGTTCATACCATAGACCTGGGTTCTAAACCCATCTGCACACAATAATTATTAACCACTGGCCCACTTCTCTATCAACAAAAAAAAAAAAATCCAAAATCTTAACCTCTTTCAAGATTTGGTTTCCTCCTAACCTCATTAAATATGAGTGATGTTCTTCAAGCTTACTGCATATTTTTTAAATAGTGACATTGTCACCCCTTTTTCATAAGAATCCGAAAGTAAGGTAGAAAGCAATAAAACCTTGTCTTCTTGCTCCACATTGACATCTACTTAATGCAAATAATTTAGGAGTCATTAAATAATTTCAAGAATTCCAACATATTTGCACCTTCATCTATCCTCATTCCTTATGCTTTATATATCTTACTTGTAAGACTATTTCCCTATGTAGAGTTACTCCAACTTCTACCATAAAACTAAATTTGAATTCTCATCCATAACAATAAGTAGTATATTTTTTGTAAGACAAAGATGAATTGTGCTGGTTACCTTTATTTCAATGTCTTGCCACTCATCATCCTCAATCTCTCTAAACTTGCATTTCATTCCTTATATTGCCATATACAACCCTTGTTTTACAAATAAATCCTTCATCATTCTTTGCCAAAAAGTGAAACTATCATTTCTATCATATTTCTTCATAAAGAATTGACCAATTGAACATTTTCTTGGTATTGTGACTCGAACAATAAACTTTTAGAAGTTAACCCTATACAAAAATTTCTTTTTTACTTATCATTTTTTCTTCCTTTCCTTCCAAACACAAACACCAAGAAGTTCTGATGCATTGGCATTATGGAAATGGCCCTGATATATCATATGATATGATATAGGCTTAAACCACACACAACTTAGACTTCTTCGCGGAAGAACCGATTGAATTAGCCTCGTGAATTCTGTGTTCGAGACAGCACTTCCAAGCCAATTTATTAATTGGGTCTACTTGGAAAAATAATTTTACCTCCACTTCTTGCAATTATATATATATATATGAAAGAAATCTCCGGGTATCTTACCAGACCCTTCTTGTGTGAGGTGTAGGTTTGACTGGGATTGGCTATTCTTGACCCGATCAGCAAATAACCCAAAACCATTAGAAAACGGATCCTGTCCAATCTAACCTGACCGGACCGATGCAACCTGATATTTTTCACTAAAGATGTCTTCGTATCCGCCTCATATAGCCTAGGTTGGAGACTGCATTTTCAAGCCAAAAACCCAATAATTTACAGCACCAAGCATGGAAGGTGTCAGTCACCAATGTCGTTTCTCTCTACATTATCTTATTATAACTTATAAGTGGATCTCATTGAATACGTGCTTTTATTTCGTTTTGCAAAAAATATAGCTAAAAAATATATTTATTTATTTTTAAGAATCTTGATTAAAAAAAAGAGTCATTCTTTCAGGATTCTTGCCAAAATATGATTCTAGTGTCGATTTTTTCCCCTCCATCACTTTCTAAATAAAATGGCTCTTTTATTCTGAAATACAAAAACGAAATAGATGATCCGTCCAGGATTTGGTGTCCAAGACAACAGGTGACTGCACATGGAATAAAATGGGTAGGGATTAGATGCAATTTCAAATTCCCACCCATGAAATAAGAGTTTATCATTTACATTTTCTCTTTCATTTATTAATTGAACTTTTGTCGTTTGGTAAGGTCTGATATTTGAAAGTCAAATCTCTTAAGTCATTGACATGTGCCTTTGGAAAGATGCCAAATCTAGAGAATAAAAACAACATATTTCAAAATGATGTTTTTTTTTCATCCTCCTTTCTCCGCAAGTTCGATTGTCAAGAAAAATCAAATTTACATGTAAGCAAAAAGACACGTAAGGGGATGATATCCTCACAATGGGGGTGACGTAGAGGATTTCAGGCCTTAAGAGTGCCGTTATATAGTTTGAAGATCTTGCCTTTTCGGAGACATCAAATAAAATTGGATGTAGAGCACCTCAATGTTCCTTAGTGGTTAGACGTGTCTCCTAGACCTCCAAATGGTGAACCTCCTCTCCTTTTTCTTGTTTCTATTGTTCAGTCTTTCAGGCGAATCGACGAATTTTCGAAACAGTAGGGTTAAATTAACAGCCTCCTTTCATGTTGGAGTGGTTCTTGATTTGAATTCGAATGTTGGGGAGATGGCCCAAAGCTGCATCTCGATGGCGCTCTCTGACTTTTACGATGCCCATACTAATTATAGCACAAGACTGTTCCTTCACACGATGGACTCCAAAGACGATGCCGTGGGCGCAGCATCGGCAGGTATTGTCATAGGGCCGAATCGTAATTAGATTTATTCCTTTCATTCATTTTTTTTTTTTTTTTTTATATTTGGCATATTGTTTTAAGGTTTAGGAATGTGTAACTACATGCTTAACTAATTCTCTAGAACATAGCAAACAGCCAACTGAGGGGCAAAATAGAGCTTTGATTTAGTTCGAATACCCTCCTGAACGAATAGGTGCAAATGGGGTAGGGGCGGCCACATCAACGGCATAAACAATCTATTTTCTTTCTTTAAAATATGTGCTCTAGAAACAGCGATTTCACAGCCTCGAATCTAGGGAATTAATTAGCATTGGTGTACCTTCTAATGATTCATTTGTTATATTCCTTTTAGTTGTAAGAATTCAAATGTACTTATATTTTGAAATTTATAATAAAGTATATATATATTTCATTTACACAAATATGTACATATGTCAATCATACCATGTAAAAGTTCGGAAAAGTGTTTTTTTCTTTGGATACTTTGACCAAAGTGGTAATCCATGTCTAATTTTTACCGTAGCTGACACATCTAACAATAGTGTTTTTTGAATTTATTTACCTCCCTTTTGGGTGCCGAATTTTTTGAATTGAATTTTGTTTTAACTTTTTAAGTTTGCACATACCACGTGTCAACTTGAGGTGAAGTAATGGATTTGATGAACCAAGCCGAGCCAAGCCTGAGCTGAGCTCAGACCTCAAGCTCATGACGAGCCTAAGCTTGAGCCTGGCCTTTGTGTGATCAGCCTGAGCCGAGCTCTCAGCTCAGTTTGGATTGTTGACACACCTAAGCACAACGTGTGATACTTGTGGAGTGATTTCTATTTGTTTAATCTTTTTTTTTTTCCTTGCATTTATTGGGAGCTTCTAGAGGCACCAATCAAATTTCTAAGTCCCCCTTCCCCTCTTTTTTTTTTTTTTTTTTCCTTTTATACCTCCCCCCATAAACCCTCCCATACCTAAATTACCCCACCCCCTCCCTCTCTCTCAAACCCCCACCCCTTCTTAATTCCTCTCTAATGCTGGTGGTTGCGGCACCCCCCTCCGGCGGCAACTCACCCCATTTCCTCTCTCTCTCCCTCCCTCTCCTGCACACTTCTATCTCCCGCAACCCCTCCTCCTCCTCCTCCTTTCTCTCTCTCTCTCTCTCTTCTTCTTTTTCAGTGACCCGTTGAGCCCCATAGGCCCGAACAGGGTCCCTCCGTTCAGACTGCCTGTGGGGTTGAACGAGTCGCCGGAAAAAAAAAGGGAGGAAGAGGTAGAGAGAGAAAGAGGAGGGGGTGCAGGAGAGAGAGAGAGAGAGAGAGAGAGAGAATAAGGGGGTGGGTTGCTGCCTGAGGGGGTGCCGCAGCTGTCGGGGTCGGAGAGGAAAAAGGGGTGGGGGTTTGAGAGAGAGAGAGGGGGAAGGGTAGTTTAGGTAAGGGAAGGGGTTGGGGAAGGGGTATAAAAGGAAAAAAAGGGAAGTGAAGGGGACTTAGAAATTTTATTGGTGCCAATAGCCACTCCCTTATTTCAACGTTTCTTTTTTTTATTAAAGCAAGTTACAACAACATTGATTCCTCAAAAAAATAAATTATTTGAAAATTTTGGTGAGTTTGGTGTACTCAAAATATCTTTAATCACGTTATTAATTTATTCTCAAAATTAGTCAAGTTAATCAAACTCAATAATAAAAAACAATCACGTATTACATTTTAGGATCTTAGGATAGCATTGAATCTATCAATAGGCTACCTATATACCCGGTTAAGTGATCAAGCTAGTCATAATTCTTATCTTGCTGATAGATATGATACTTAAAGTTGTCGATACCATGTTTCTTGAAGATTATTGATGCCTCCGAACAGATGGTGCAAGGGATATAGTAATCAAGCTAACTTTGATACAGACCCAATTCCCATCTCCCAATAAAGTTATACTCCCTAGTAGAAACTAATAAACATCTCCATACTGTAATAATAAAAAAATTCAGGTTAGGTATTCAATAACTTGTTAAAATCCCAAGACAAGTTCTAGTTACTTATTGATTCTCATTATTTTTAAGTCATGAAGACAAGTAAAACTATCCAATGATTCAAGTAGTTTTCCCAAAACCCTAAAAATGAAATCTTACTCAAAACCCAAAAAACTCACCTTCTCAAAAACCCTCTCTAAAGATCCTGCAAATAAGACATCAAATAGCGATGTGGATCCCAAGAAACCCTTCATAATGTAGGTCAAAACCCCAAAATATCCCAAGAAACATTAAAAAACTATTCGTGGCATCAGACCCAAATTTCACTTCCTCACAGTCTCACTTAAAATCTAAACGATTCATGTTGGTCACCATTCACTTATTTTTCGCTTGGCTTTCTAGATTGTACAAATGGGTTGCACTTTGGCACACTTAAATTTTTTTGGACACACAAATGACTACTTTTTCTTTATGGTCAAGTACAAGTAAAAGACATTGAGGGATAAAGAAGGGACAATTTACAAGTCTTTCTCCACATATCCTTGCTATACTGACAATTTATTGATCGATGATAATTTTGAGCTAAGGGTGTATTAAATTTAAGTATAAATTTACCTAAAGTAACATTTTCTTCCCTAATTTAAATAATAAGAAATTTATTAGGCATTGATGATGTCCTTTAAATGATTCAAAAAAAAAAAAAAAGTATGTACAGTAAGTTATATTTACAACCATAGATATCTTGCTTAGTTATAAAGCAAAGGTCAATAAGAAAGTTACTTATGAGAAGATTAGTTGAATAATTAGAGTAAATTATAATAGTGCTAAACAGGGTTTATGTAAAAATTACATGGTAATCAAAAAGAACTTTTGGCTAAATGTGGTCCAACCCTTGGTTTGAGTTTTTGCAAAATATATATAAATTTTTTTGATAATTTAAAAAAAAAATGAGGTGAAATTAAAATCTACTCGACTTCACAATTTCCAAATATTCAATGAAAGCTCACTAACATATCACCTATATTTTCTGAAGTCAATATACTATGTGGAAAAGGCTGACTTCGAGAAGTAGGCAATCTAATTTAGTAGATTTTATAGAATACCAAACTTAGAAGAAGAAAGGGAGGAGATCCGTCTTCTCTCTCTCTCTCTCTCTCCCTCAGTCATCTAGAATCACTCAATCCTTTGCAGGAATTTGTCCTTGATTTTATAGAGTAAAACTGTATGATAGATAACACATCCTGTGAGAAAAAAATTCAATTGAAATATATTGTCTAGGTGCATAGAAGCTACTTTCAACCTCTACAAAGAAACCATTGGTTTCCATATACTGGTTATAATCATGGTTTTATATTCTATATCTATCTAATCAATCCTTGAGATCTTAGTTTCCAATTAAAAGTATTTGCATAGGTCACCAGTAAACTATAATTATGAGGATAGATAACAGAGACAAGGGTCAATAAACAAGATTATAGAATCTTAACGATTTTCATTGGATTAAAATCTTCTATCTTGATAGTTCTAATAAATTCTATTCAAATTTTTTTTGATATAAATGAATTTAGTATGAATTGTAGTGATTGATTAATAACACCTCTTAGTATGATTTAAAATAATAATACAAGCTATATAATTTTAATTACATATTGATATTTTAACTAAAATTTAAAAAAATTAATTTTTTTTCAAAAAAATAAAAGAAATATGAAAATTATAGATTTTTTTAGTAAATAAGTCATATAAAAATGGTCTACTGCCACGATTGTAGAATCTAGATCTACAAATTTGATTAGAACCTTCTATCTTGATAGTTATAATAAATTCAATCAAACAATTTTGGGATAGAAATGAATTCATGGGTACAATAAAATTATATTACTATAGTGATTAATTATTAACACTTATTAGTATGATTTAAAATAATAATATAAATTAAATAAATTTTAATTATATATTTATTTTTTAACAAAAAATAAAAAATAATTATTTTAAAATAGAAATAAGAAAATACAAAAAATAGTAAATGATTACTTTATTTATAATATAATATACTCTATAATAATAAACAACACCAAATAACTAAAATAGTAAACAAATTAGCATTGTATTGAAAATTATTATTACTATAAAAAAATTGTAAACATATTAACATAGTGTTATAAGTTACAAATTTCCAAATTAACTATGTTTGTTTCAATGAATGTAAATATTTTACTAAAATTTAAAAATAAAAAAAAAACTCAATAAATATATTAGCATAGAATTAAAAAATATATATTTATATTTATAATTATATAATTGTATATACTGATTGGAAGTTGATATTTTAATTAAAAAATTAAAAATTTAGAATTGAAATAAATATTAGGAATATTTATATATTACATATGCATGCGTTCTTGCAAAACAACACTATTACTGTGTATATAGATTGATTATGAATTGGATAATAGTCTTCTTTTTCTTAAAGTATTATATTAAAAAATATTAAATTTAGTGATAAATTAGTATATATATATATATATATATATAAGTAATATTATCCCATTTGGCCTTAAGTAAATATAGGTATCTAATTTTTATATAATTTAAAATATAAGTAATTGATAAAATTGATTTATCTAATGGGTAACTAATAATATCAATTTAGTATAAAAGGTGATTATTTGTGTTTAAATAAATGTGTTTATCAGTAATGCAATATACACGGCACAAAAGTTGCATTAGTAAAAGATAATTAACTAATATTTTTATTGTTTTTTGCATCAATTATGTAGTATTAAAAATTCTCTAAAATGTTAAGTTTCTTGAAATCTTCCAACATTTCTCTTACCATGGACATTCAAAAATTTTAAAACAGCATACAAAATGAAAAAAAATACAAAATTCTGAATCGTGGTCCTAATTAAGAAGCAATTTTGGTGGAGCAACATATTCTAGTTTCATCAATAAAATTCAATATTCTTGGATTATTCAAATACTAATTCAACTCCCACCTTATTTTCTTGTTTGGTAAACTTCGTTCGTTTGTATTAATGATTTAATGCCAACAAAAAAAAAATGGCATAGGTCTGTGCTTCTCAAATATTATAGCACAGGTCATAAGAATATCATTTTAAGCTAAATCGTAAACAAGTTATCTCGGGTTCTGGAACACAATTAGTGGATGTTTTGTTACGAGACATGGTGTTACTACTTTATTCATATACTTTAACAGATGGTAGATACTCGATCCTTTATATGCTGAAATGCAGCTTTATACTTTCTGAAAAAAGAAGTGCAAGCCATCATCGGGCCACAAAAATCATCACAAGCTCAGTTCATGATCGATCTTGGAAACAGATCTAAAGTGCCAATAGTTTCTTTTTCCGCAACAAGTCCTGCTCTTTCCCCAACTAAAAGTCCTTATTTTGTTCGGACAACTCAGGATGACTCTGATCAGGTGAAAGCCATCACTTCTCTTGTCCAGGCCTACGGTTGGAAAGAAGTTGTCCTGATCTATGAAGACACCGAGTATGGAACTGGGGTGATACCTCATTTCATCGATGCCTTCCAAGAGATTGACGTCCGTGTGCCATATAGAAGTGTAATTCCTCTATCCGCCAGTGATGATCTAATATTGAAAGAGCTTTACAAAATGAAGACCATGCAAACTAGGGTATTCCTGGTGCACATGGCGGCTTCTATTGGGTCTCAATTTTTTATCAAGGCAAAAGTTGCAGGAATGATGGAAGAAGAATATGCTTGGATTGTCACCAGTGGGTTATCTAGTCTATTAGATCCCGTCGAATACAATGCTATCGATTCGATGCAAGGTGTATTGGGTGTAAGGCCATACATACCAAAGTCGAAAAAACTTGAAGATTTAAAGGTGAGATGGAAATCAAAACTTCTCTCTCAGAATCCAAACAGACAAATAAATGACCCAAGTCTCTTTGGGGTATGGGCTTATGATACAGTTTGGGCA
Source organism: Platanus orientalis (assembly GCA_025762735.1). Lineage (NCBI taxonomy): Eukaryota > Viridiplantae > Streptophyta > Magnoliopsida > Proteales > Platanaceae > Platanus > Platanus orientalis. The sequence goes on along the minus strand of JAOXJP010291071.1, from coordinate 4,253 downwards.
TTGGCCATGGCAGTAGAGAGAGTTGGAACCTTTAATGCTCGCTTCCTGCGAACTAACAATAGAGAAAATTTAACGGATCTTTCGACCGTTGGATACTCACCGATAGGTCCAAAACTTCTTAAAACTATCTTAAATACTAGGTTTAAAAGCTTGAGTGGTGATTTCTATATGGTCAGAGGACAGTTACAGTCTTCAGTCTTACAAATATTCAATGTGATTGGGAAAGAAGAGAGAGTGATTGGATTCTGGACTGCAACAGAAGGAATTTCAAGGTATTTAAACACAACAAGAAAGTTAACGAACTCCACTTCCATGGTTGACCTCAAAGCCCCCATATGGCCCGGTGATACTACCACCATACCACAGGGTTGGGTAATACCAACAAGCGGTAAAAGGCTCCGGATTCTTGTCCCAGTGAAAGATGGTTTTAGGGAATTCGGAGGGTTCTCTATAGACGTGTTTAGAGCTGTAATAGAAAAATTGCCGTTTGCTGTCCCTTATGATTTTATTGCCGATTATCAGCCCAATGGAGGGTGTACCCAGAGCTATGACGATCTCCTTCAACAGGTTTACCTTCAGGTGGGATAGTGGATTTATTATATTTTTCTATGAAGAAGTTACTTACGCATTCATAACAAATAAATATTTTCTTTGTTTTGTGATGAGATCAAACAGAAATTCGACGCTGTAGTGGGAGATACAACAATCGTAGCCAACCGATCTTTGTACGTAGATTTTACTTTACCTTATTCGGAGTCAGGGGTGTCGATGGTGGTGCCAATCAAACATGATGCAAAGAAGAACTCTTGGATTTTCTTAAAGCCTCTGAGTTGGGATCTTTGGCTAACGACCGGGCTAGCTTTCATCTTCACAGGCATTGTGGTCTGGATTTTGGAACACCGTAACAATACAGAATTCAGGGGCCCTCCTGGACAACAACTTGGCACGGTCTTCTGGTTCTCTTTTTCAACACTCGTGTTTGCCCATAGTAATTTCTCTCCTCTGTCTATATATCATTATTCAAAAACTGTATTAAATGTTTAATGTAAATTGATTGGTCACGTAGCTGAAGAATTGACTCTTATTCTTGAGCTTTGATCCTCTGCTAAGCAGCATGTAGACAGATAAGAGGTGAAAACCATTAGAGCCTATTTCGGTTAAAAACGAATTGTCAGTGTTTTACCAAGGGTTGTCAATCGGGTTGGGCTGGGCATGGCCGAGGTCAGTCCGAACTTTATTACATATATGGGCCCAAGCTCAGCCCCAGTCTGAATTTGGTCCAAGGTAGTTAGCTCAAATTCGGCATGCTTTAAAATCATGGGCTTCACGACGAATTTGGGCCACCCAAACATAAATTTCCATTTTCAGTTTGGACAGATACAAAAACTGAAACTTGCCCTATATTTGTTGGACTAAGCTATACCAATGTCAGGCCAGGCCAGGGCACGCTAAGTCATGTTTTATACATATTCCAAGCCAGGGATATATATAATTACTACTTTGGGCTGAGTTCGGGCTTGAATTGATACTACCCGAACTCGGTCCCATTAAAACTTGGGGCCTGAAAACTAGGCCCGAACTTGACCTGAATAAAACTTTGGGCCTGCAAGCTGGACCCAAACTCAACCCAACCCGAGAATTTTTAGGGCTGGACATATCGGGCTTCAGGCCAACCCGACCCAATTGACACCCTTAGTTTTACCAGCTACTCAAGACTATGATTTATTAATATTTTAGAAAAAATATATAAATAGATTAAGAAACAGTAAAAAATATCTTGAAAAAGAAAACTTTTAATAAAAATGCATACTGAAAGAAAGGGATTGTAGGAGGAGACTTGGAACATAGTAGATGAGAGGGATGACAACAAGAGATGATAATGTAATTTTACTTTTGTTTTGTTTTTTTATTTGTTAGTTAGTTTGTTAGTTAGCTTTTTGTTTTTTTGTTTTTTACATTGGGTTAGAGGGTATTATGATTAAATATATGTTTGCTGATGTCATCAGAGTTTTAGCAGCTGGTCAAAAACAAGGAACTCCGCCAGTTTTCCCAATTAACTAGCTGGTTTTTAAAGGGCTATACATATTTTTATCACGTTCATGTATTTGACCTTAGTATGGTAATTGATAACCACCTAGAAGTCATTAAAAAATTAATTGTTTTTGGTAAAACTAAAACTAAAAATACAAAAATACAAAAGTTCAATTGTCATTTTGATTGCAGGGGAGAAGGTAGTTAACAACTTGTCAAGGTTCGTGCTGATAATATGGGTATTCGTGGTGCTCATCATAACACAAAGTTACACTGCAAACTTAGCGTCTATGTTAACGGTACAACGACTGCAACCAACCGTCACAGATATTAATGATCTTATAAAGAACAAGTACTATGTGGGATACCAGGAGGGTTCCTTCGTGCAAGGGCTCCTAATAAAACAGCTACATTTTGATGGGTCCCGGCTCAAGCCTTATGTTAGTCCGGAAGAGTTTCATGATGCCTTGTCTAATGGAAGTGTAGCTGCCATTTTTGACGAGATTCCCTACATTAAGCTTTTTCTTAACAAGCATTGTTCTAAATACATCATGGTTGGACCTACCTACAAGACTGATGGATTTGGTTTTGTAAGCCTCTCTCTCTCCCACACACACTATTTAAATTAGTTCCATGATTCTGAATCTTTTGTTAATGTTTATTTCCTCTCAATCTCACAGGCCTTTCCATTAGGGTCTCCTCTGGTCCAATACATTTCAAGGGCTATCTTGAACTTCACTGAGGATGGCGAAATGGAAAATATTGAAAAAAAGTGGTTGGAACAGCAAGCAGAATGTCAAGACCAAAGCGCAGGGGTCTCTTCAACTTCACACAGCCTTACCGTCAGGTGTTTCGGGGGTCTCTTCCTCATCACGGGACTCGTTTCAGGTTTTTCACTATTGATATACTTACTTCTGTTCCTTTATCAGCATTGGGATTCTCTGACCACCGCCACATCCACAAAGCCAATTTGGGATAAACTTGTTCATATGGACAAATATTTTGACAATAAAGATGTCTCCTCACATCTTTTCAGGAGACCTGAATCCAGAGTCCGTCCTGTCACTGATATTGGAGAAACTGAAGTTTCACCTGATATTAATGATTCACAGAACACATCAAGGATTCCAATCTAGTCACATCGGGATCTTGTTCAATAAGAAGCAGAAGAAGAAGGAAAGTACTCTCCAGAGCTTTGCACTTGAACTACGAATAGGGAAACATCATCATTAATAATTAGTTTTCTTATACATATACTATAACGAAGTAATGAGTCGTTGAAGTACTTTTACCAGATTTTATGTATAGTTGAAGCTGTATTGAATCAAGTGACTTTAAGGTAACTTGTGTTAAAATAATACTTGTGCTATGATAATCGTACTTTGTGATTAATATTGTACCATTATGTATGCATGTTGTTCATAAAATCCCGTTTATTTCGTATGTTCATGTCTATTTCGTGAACGAATTCTACTCTCTTTTTTTCTTTTACTTTTTGGAACCAGTGTGTTTCTATTCAGTTAGGTCATATGTATTTATTATGCATCTTTTCCCCATATGTACCCATGCATAAGGTCATTTTTGTATGGTGTGTTTCTGAACCAAAAGTGACGTCTATTGCAAGTTTCATTGAGTTTTCTGTATAGTGTAAATAAAGAATGACCAATATATGTTCAATAGATGAGGGTTTAAGCCCCAGGGATTTGGTGCACCCCCTTAACCATGCCTAAGGTCTGCCCCTGCATATGGGCAGACAAATGGCACCGAAAAGTGAAAATACCCCTCCCAGAAAATGTAAATTACTTTTTCTATGCAATGTGTCCGCTCCTGCATATGGGCAGAGCTTAGGCGATCATTTAGGGGGCTGCACCAAATCTGCACCGCCATAGAGACATTTTTTTCAGAGATGATCCTCTGCTGCATCTTAAAGTTTGACATTGTCTGCAGTGCAACACGTACACCAAAAAAATTATTTTTGGAACATGTGTCAGACTTTAAGCTGCAGTAAAGGATCCGATCTTCATGTCCTTTTATTTCTTGTCTTCGTATCCGCCTAGAGTAATAGTTATGTACATATCATAAACTTTAGAGGAGCCATTGTAGGTAGGGGTGGGCATGGGCCGGTCCGGCCCGAGCCCGGCTCTCAAATTGGCCTGAAAAAGCTAGGCCCCGGTGAGGGCCCGAGGCCCAGGCTTGGGCTTACCTTGGCCCGGCCCAGGCCC
>JAOXJP010291061.1:0-18833 GCA_025762735.1 Platanus orientalis | reverse complement strand
ACAAGAGGAGTCATCAACCAGGGCTATGGACCTTGACTTGCAACCAGTCGAGTCTACCTTTCAAGCTCCTAATGCTTTTGTTGGGGATAACGAAATGGTCCCATTAGAGGTTCTTGAAGACACCTCCCCCAGCACACCTATGATCAAGACCTCGAAGGTTCTTGTCAATGCTCCCATCTTTGAGTTGTTGCCGACAACTACCCCAATTCAGCCTTTGTTGGAGGTTTCAAGCCATTTGGATCAATTGTTTTCTCTAGCCAAACTTTTCACTTCAAGGGTCGTAGGGAGTGCGAGGCCCTCTTCTTTGACATCACCCTCTCCTCTGCCATTGGAGCAACTACATTAAGCTTTGGCAACACTTCAATCTTGTTTTACAGCTAGACCTTCAGTTGTGCTACTGGATTTAACAGTCAATGCTGCGTTCATCATTTCCAACAATCTACTACTTTGTCACCCCGGCTATTTGTCTATAGATCAACGAGCAAGTCTTCACTTAGCTCTCTCTTCCCAAAGAGAAACCTATGAAGAACTCCAGTTAAAACATGCCAAGGAGATCCAAGGTCTGGAATTAAGGGCTCGAATTGATGTCTTGGTTTCTCAACAATCTTCAACTGTTGAACATGTGACCTCCTTGGTGGATAATATCAATGCCTAGATTGTTGAAATCGAGAGGGTCAAGACTCATTTGAGGAAACTAAAAGAGAATTTACAAGCTTCTAGTGTGGACCTCAAGAAAACAATGGAACAAGATTCCTTCCAATCTGAAGAAATTCCACACTTAGAAGGAGAATTGTTAATCTGTGAATCTAAGCTTAAGGACTGTCACAAAGTCATCGATATCTAGTGGTCCTTAATTATATCTTATATGTTTAATTAAACTTTTTTGACCATTTTTCTTGTACTTTCATTATAATCTTTCTAAATCATCCATCCTTAATATTTTATGTAAATTAACTTTTGTTCCCACATATGGTGGGCTTATACCTTTTTAAGTATTTTCCATTAATACTTTTTATGTGTTCTTGTCCCTATATTTGCTTTAGCCTATAAGCATTTCCATCTAGGATTTCATTCACTAGATATGGTCCTTCCCAAGTTGGGGACCATTTACCTAGTTGTGGATCATTGGTTCCTATAGGTAGGATAACATTTTATACTAACTCCCCTTTGTAGAATGATTAGGCTTTACCTTCTTGTTATAAACTTTGGCCACTCTTTGTTTTTGTAAAATAATCAAGTTAAGGGCCTCGACTTGTCTTTCATCAAGATCATCCAATTCATACATCATGGAATACTCATATTTGATATGTCTCAATTGATTCTGATTCGCTACCCTTAGGGATTGTACAGTGATTTCCAAAGGTAGTACTGCATCATGCCCATATACTAGTGTAAAGGATATGGTTCTAGTACTTGATATCTTTGATGTTTGATATACCCAACAGCATTAGATAGCAATGCATCCCAATTTGAAGCATTACTGTCCACCATTTTTCGTAAATTAATTTTAATAATTTTGTTGGTTGCCTCGGCTTATCCATTCGCTTGAGCATAATATGGAGTTAAGTTCAAGATTTTGAACCCATAAACTCGAGCAAACTCTCATTTCTTTTATAAAACATATCACATTTCTTTCATTAACATCTCAATATGACTTGTATTCAATCCACTTTGTAAAGTAATATGTGGCAACCAAAATGATGCAATTCCTCTTTAACGATGTTGGCTTAACTTTGCCTATCATATCAAGAGCCCATCCTCTAAAGGGCCAGGGCTTCATGATAGAATGTAGGCTAGTGGCAGGTGCCTTAGGTACTGTCCCATGTTGTTGACAAGCCTCATAACCTTAGGCATAACTAATATAGTCTTGTAAGATGGTTGGTCAATAATACCCATATCGATGGATTAACCACCTCACTTTTATGCTTGATTGGTGTGCACCACAGATTCATGGACTTTTACCATTATGAGCTTGGCTTTGTTAATCCCCAAACATTGAAGTAGTAGACCATCAACTCCTTGTTTGAAGAGTTCTGGGGCTCACCCCATGTATATATCTTCTGGCCTTAAGTTTTAGGGAATTATCCCCCCTTTGTTGGGATGTTGTAGATACTGAATAATTGATTCCTTCTAATTATCTTGTTTTTCCTTCTCATTGTTGGGAGTAATAGTGCTGATATGAAGAATTGCTTCTTAGACTGAATTTTCACATTGGAATTGTAGGCATTTGATGATGTCTTTGCTTTCAGGAGAGGTTAGGATTTATTTTGTATGTTGAGAAAACTTGTGCCATTAGGTTAGCCTTGTGATTGAGGCTTCTAGGCATACATTTCATTGTGACATCATCGAATGTCTTTAATAATTGTTCAACTTTGTTTTTGTAAGATATCAGAGTTAGACTAATACACTTATAGTCTCCTGAAGCCTGATTTATCACTAATTGTGAATCCCAAGGACTTTGAGAAACTTTACCCCTAAATTCTTTAAAATCATTAGCCCCTGGACGAGGGCCTTGTATTCAGCCTGGTTGTTGGTAAACTCTTCCTCGAGCCTGACACTCAACTCTGTGATCATTCCCCTTGGAGAATGAACCACTATTCCTACTCCAGATCCCCTTTTAGTCTTAGACCCATCAAGATATAGTTTCCAGGGAGTGAGAGTGTCGTAGTCATCCTCATTGTCCATTTGAATGGGGTGACGGGTGATCAGCCAAGAAATTTGCTAAGGCTTGACCTTTTACTACTCTTTGTGGGACATATACAAGATTGAACTTGAGGAAAGCTAAACTCCACTTCTTAATTCTACCTTTTACTATGGGTCATGATAACATGTATTTCACCACATTAGTTTGAACCATAATATACACAACATGTGATAGAAGGTAATGCTTTAATTTCATTGAAGTAAAATACAATGTTAGACATAGTTTCTTTATCATTGGGTAATTACACTCTGCTTTCTACACGGCTTAACTCAGATAGAACATTAACTGCTCGTGCCCTTCTTCATTGTCTTAAGCTAGTAAGCTTACAATCGGGTTCTCCGTGGTTGAAATGTATAACTTCAAAGGCTTGTCTTTCCTTGGTAGCATTAATACCGATGGGTTTGACAAATACTCTTTGATCCAGTCAAAGTCTTATTGATGTTCTTCTCTCCACTAAAATTCTTCATTCCCTCTCATTCATAGTATAAAAGAGAACACCTTTGTATTTCCTACCACATTAGAGATAAAATGTCGAAGGAAATTAATTTGTTTGAGCAGTCTTTGCAACTCCTTTATAGAAGGTGGTTAGGCTTGAATAATTGCCTTAACTTTGTTTTGGTCTCTCTTGAATCCTTGATGATGTATCAAAAACCTAAGAAATTACCAGCACTCATTTCAAATGCACATTTTAGTGGGTTCATCTTTAGCAAATGCTTTCTCATCCCGAGGAACCCTTTCTCTAGATCGAGCAAGTGGTTGTCAAAATCTTGAGATTTCACCACTATGTCATCGATATAAACTTCTATGAATTTTATGATCATGTCATGAAAAATATAATTCATGGCCCACTGATATATTGCCCTAGTGTTTTTCAAGCCAAAAGGCATGACTACCCATTTAAACATTCCTATCGAACCCAAACATCTAAAGGTAGTTTTATGTGTCTTTTTTAGAAATAAATATTTGATTATACCCAAAATCTCCATCCATGAAAGATAATATTCGATGTCCCATGGTGCCATCTACTAATAAGTTAGCCATAGGCATAAGATATTCATCTTTTGGGGTGGCAGTATCAGATTTCTGAAGTCAATACAAATTCTCAATTTACCATTCTTCTTAACAACCGGAACTATGTTTGAGAGCCATTAGACATACCTAGTGAGGCAAACAACTTTGCCTTTAGTAACCTCTCAACTTCCTCTTTGACCCTTCAATACTACTTTGCTGGTCATCCATCAAAGTGTTGCTAAAAAGGAATGTATCTATCTTTTGTCAATAATACGCTCGACAAGCTTTCTCTCAAGTTTAGGCATTTTGGAGTAGTTCCAAGCAAAATAGTCTTTGTATTGCATCAGGATTGTTGTCATCTTCTTGAACTTTGGCACCTCGAGCTTAGCACTAACGTACATTATGCATGGGTCTTTTGTTGAACCCAAATTTACTTCCTTCAAATTATCTTGTACTTCAGCTTTCAAGTCATCCAACTTAGTAGGGGCCATACTTAGTTCTTCTACTCTAATGGCTCTATGCTCATAAGGCTGCTTGTGTGTGGTATAGTCAACAAGATACATCTCAATTTTTTTTTTGTCACGTAACCTAGCAGTCTTTTCATGGCCATTTATATGACTTATTCTTTTTCTTTGTCTGAGCTAGTCATCTAGCACCTCTTTATTCTCCAAGCTTGATTTTTCTGGCTCTATCAATAATTAGGGGTTAGCTAATTCCCTGCACAACTCTTTGAATTTCTTAGTTATCGAGGTATCATCCTCTCAAATTTATGGATAGTAACCTCTATGGGTTTTCCTTTGCTATCTTGTCCCACCAACTTGACAGTTTTAACATTGTCATCATAATAGTGGGCATCGACATTATTTGCTTAGGCTAGGAAAGGTTTTTGATTTGCATGTACCACTTCCACAGAGTTATTGTTATTCTAGAATAATAATAATTGATGCAAAGATGAAGGGACACACCAATTCGAGTGTATCCAATCTCTACCTAATGATGCATTGTAGTTAGAGGAAGTATCGTCACAAAGAAGGCTGTTACTTGAGTTCTACTTCCTACTCTCAGTTCGAGGGGAAGGACTTCTCTGGTCCTGGTGGCATTCCTAGAGAAATTGCAGACAGATATGTCTGTCAATACTAGGTCACTATCGACCTTTGATATCTTTCTCATCATGGAAAGATGGAGTATATTTACAACCGCCCCATTGTCGATTAACACTCTATTTACTAGTCAACCCTCCGTATGTACCTTTATATATAAATGTTTTAAATGTTGGGTCATATTCTTGAAGGGTTTTTCAAAGATAAGTTTACCTTTTTACTTCTTCTGTGTTTGCTTTTAGTTCATCTCCCTTTGATGTGTCTTCCTTGAGCTCCATCGTTGCCAATTTCTTGGTGATAATGTCCTAAAGTTCTTTCTCGACCTTAGAGACCTCGTCTTGTTAAGCTTTGAACTCGATAGGTAATGTAAGTATCATGTTGTAGTCGATTGCCTTCTCAAGAAAACTACCAAAGCAAATCATGATCATGTTTCTTGTGTCACTAGGTGGATTATTTGTCACTGATTTTGAAGGTGTGAAGGAGTTTACAAACAATCCCTCGTTCCCTAAGTCACCGAAATCATCCTCATCTGAAGGCAATTCCACCATATCCACCTAAGTCATATGCCTCTACTACTAGCTCTTTACTCCTTTAGCTTGGATGATTGGTGGGGTGTTATGAAGCTTGTCTTAGTGGGATTTCTTGGCCTTTCTTGGCTTTCGACCAATAAACACACATATGGTCTTGGGTTCCTAGTTGTTGATGTTGAGTACAGGGAAGCATCCCCTCTCCAATTTCTTATGTTCCCTTTTACTCGACTCTTCTTTAGATGATGTGTTGACTTGGTAGTTGGGTTGGGGATGATCGACCATTTGGTGTTGGCTATTTCCTTCCTATGCTTCCTGTTGCACTCCTAGCTCCTGGTCTAGGCCTTGAGATGGGTTCCGTTTTCGAGCCATAGCCTGTTGCCTAAGCCACCTTCTTTTTTGGGTTCTATCATCAAAGGAAACTCAAGGTTGTATCCATATTTGTATGATGGAATGCCTCTCGCATGTTGTCTGCTGGTAGGCGATACCACCTTTACCCATCTATCAACCTCTCTTGGAGGTGGTTTAACTGTCCTTGTGGATTGAGATGCTTCTTGAGGTGGTCCCCTTTCCATCGAAGGCTTGTTTACATACTGAGCTCTCTCCCTTACCCATTTGTTGGGGTGTCAGTCCCTAGCATGAGGGGCCTGAGAGACATTCATTGGTCATGGATGCTCCTTCCTCTTTGTGGCGGGCTTAATTGGCATGTGGTCCTCTGATTCTCTTTTTGAAGTCATGGACATGAGATTGGCCATTATTCTACCATACCTATCATAGAGGCAGAAATCATCTTCACCAATTGGAATTCTCCCTTCATTGTTGTTATATTGTGGCTCCCATGCCATTGTGTCAGAGTATTCAGATGGTGCTTTTTCATGATCAGCCATGTCTGATGCTTTTTTCATAGCTGATGACCTTGGTTGTAGCCTTGGAAAAGGTGCAACATTGATGAGCTTAACATTTCTGTTTACTCTTTCAATATTTACTTATTCCCCTTTCGGTTTCCAATTTGTGGTGATCATATCGACGTCCACCAGTTTTGGAAAGGGGTTCATGTCTACCTCCATGGCCTTAGTTTTATCAAGAAATCGAAGCAACTTTTTGTTGATTCTCTCCTGGATGACATTTCAAAACACTACACACTTGTTGGTTGAGTGTGTAAAAGAATTATGCCATTTGTAGTAATCCTTTGCATGTAACTCATTGTGTGTTAGGATCTTATATCTTCCAACTAATTTAATTTTCTTGGCTTCAAGAAATAGATTGAATATCTGATAAGCTTTTTTTAGGTCAAAGGAATACGTTTTTATTGCCGCTGTTGGCTTATTTGATTCTTGGGCTTGGGTATCCTTCCTAGTCAAAGCATCACATGTGAAAAGTCAGTTTCCTATAAATTCTGCTAGATCGACTTCATAATTTGGGTCTTGGTAATAAGTCCTATATGAAGAAGTACGTAGCTAGTTTTCCTCTCTGAAAATGTTCTCATACCGGGTAGCCCTTTCTGATAGCTTGAACAGGTCGAAGAAGGTTATTTCTTCGAACTTCTTTCTAAGTTCAAAATCAAGACCATCCTAGGCGAGTTTCACGAGCTCGACCTCTAGTAGTCCACTAAAGCACTTAGCCTTAGCTCATTTGAACCGCATAATAAATTGTTCATCCATTTTCCCTGGCTGTTATTTTAACCTGGCTAAATCAGCCATTGATACCCCAATATTTGCTCAAGTGAAGTGGGATTGAAATTTATCTTCTATTTCTTTATAACTTTGTATCAAGTTTGGAGGAAGATTAGTATACCAAGTAAAGGCTTGTCCTGTCAAGGAATTGGGAAATAATCTAAGTTTATAATACCCTAAGTTAAAAAATTCCCCACATTATGTGGTGAGCCGGCTGATGTGTTCTATAGCCGTTTTACTATCCTCTCCTAAAAATGTAGCAAAATCGGGTATGTTCTACCCTCGAGGGAACTCATAGTCCCTATTGATTTGCTCCGGGTATGGCTTCTTATATGCTAGACGTGCGGCCTGTTGAAGGTCAGGTCCATACAGTTCCTCAAGGACTCCTATAACTTGTTATCGGGGATTCTAGGCATATCCTTATGGAATTGCACCATATGGTTGCCCTTGGGCTAGGTAGGCCCTCTGGTAAGGTGGAGGCTGAGCTTTGTATCCTATACCTGTACTGATAAATTCATCATTTTTTGGGCTAGGAATTCCCCAATAATTTGGTGGATCCTTTCTTCTATTAAGTGGTGGGTTTTGTTTGCCATATCCATATCCTTTTGTATTCTGTCCATGAAATGGATTCCCCCAATAGTTTTGCGGATCCTATCTTTAACGAGGTAAAGGCCCTAGCCTAATGCCCATATCTATTGGTGTTTTTGCCAAAGCAGTCATTTCGATAGGGTCGTTGGGCATTTGGACCATACTAACCATTTCAACCATTGTATTGGTCTTGTCCCTTGTTCTAAGACGTCCATTGTTCTTGTTGAGGTATCCCATTGGTTTCAAATGTGGGGTTTTCATGTACCTCAAGCCCTTCTAGCCTAATCAGCACACTTGACCCTAGAAGATAACTTGTAAGGCCTTGATTCCTTTGTCTTAACCCTCTTGTAGAGGCCATGACTGACTCTTATTGGGCTAGCTCAAGGAAATCCTTGACTCGAGGTTCTTCAGGGTACCTAAGAGCTTTTTCATGCCCCCTCGAGCTTGTTCGAGGTCTCTGGGACATCTACTCTATCAGTCACCCGTCTATCCCTAGTGTCGAGGTTCTAGTTGGCTCAGATGTTCTCTACTATACGCTGAAGCACTTTTAGTAGGATGTTGCCTAGGATACTTGACATCATTTGAAACTCTTTTTTGATCCTTTTCACAAGGTCATCTAGTTTACTCTTGATGTTCTGAGATAATTCACTTATCATGTTACCATTCGAGTTAATAGGTCATTTGTCCCTTCTAGGTGCCACTTATAGCTAAAATCTCTCACTGTGGTTGCCAATCTATTGGTTGTCAAAAAAAATTCTTTTGTTTACCGATCGACATGTGGATGGATATTTCCAATTCGGATTATCAAAAGGGTTTGGGTTCAGTAATGCCTCTAGACTAAGGACTTTTACAACAAACAATGTCACCTAGATTGATAGCAGAAAAGAAATTTTACTAAATTAAAAATACAAAATACAATACCAGTTATAAAGATACCTTCGTACAAATAGATTAACCGCTATCTCTCCTCTAATATTGAGGGAAGACTTTGTTGAATCTGATTCTTCAAACAAGACAAATTAGCCGATGCCCTTCTCCTAGAAGAACTTTGTTGAATCTGGTTCTGTAGTATAGTCAAATCACCTAATACAACGGTTCGAATCACCACAGGATTGAGCTACTACTACACCTAATCTAATGCTACCGCTACAATAAGAGATATTGTTGATGATGATTGATTTTTGTTTGTCGTGTCTATCTTTTTCTTTAGTTATAAAAGTTTGTCTCTTGACGCCATAGTTTTCTCCCATGTTTGTCTTTGACCATTTTTCAGTTTGAATTGTGGGCATCTCGCTTGCTAACTGGGTTGTACGCTACTTTATGCAGTTATGTTTATCATCCATTGAGGCGTATTACTTGTTTCATCTTCTATCCAATGGGACACGTTCTATAACAGTTTGCTATGCTGTCACCTAAATCCATGTGTCATTTATTAACTGGTGGATTTCAAAATATATTATAATAGTAAGAGTTGTGACACCTATCCATAAGAATTCACTTTGTTTTTAGGTTAAGTATTGGTCTCCTGCCCTAGTAGATTAGTCCACTTGCATGAGAGGATTTTTTCTATTGGTCATTGTGCTCTACCGGTCAATTTTGACTCATTAAAATAATTTAGTCAATGATTTTAACCTCTTATTTTTGTTCATTATTCACGTCTTTCTTTAAAATTTGTACGAGGAGAATTGTAAATGTAAGGGAACTGAAATTAATTCCTCTTAAAATCAGACGAAATAGAGACCTTCTAACCATCTGATCTATAACCATTCTAAAATAATCAACCTTGCTCATCATCCCAATTTAATAATCAATCTTGTCCATCTAATCAAGTTGATAAGATTTTTATCTTAGACCCTTTCTTTAAAGAGGGGGCCAGAGTCCACATACACCATAAAAATTCTCTTAGTTATTTTCATTTTTATTTTTATTGGTTTTGATGGTTGGGGGATTTGGGGAGGGTTTGTTTGTTCATTGGAATAATTTTTTCAAAGAGTTGTATAGGGGATATGGTTCCATACTTCCATTATGTAGTGGAGCCGTAACCTCTACGACACCTCGTGGTGAGCCATAGGTGAGCCAAGACACAAAGGGGGTGGGCCCTGCAAAAAGTGTATAGGCCCCACCCCCCTTTGTGTTTCGGCTCACCTGTGGCAAGCATCACAGAGGATACGAGTCCACCCTTTTATGTTTTTTTATTTGGAATGTAATATTTTTTAAGAGAATGCCGCTTAGGCAACCCTGGTCCCATGTTTCCTTCCTTCTTTTCTTCTCTATCAATTTCAAAATCTCTCAACTTAATTTTTCTCTACTCTTTCTTGTCTTTTATTAAACCCAACAGTCTCTCTCCTTAACTAATTATCTTCCACATTTTTTTCTCTCATTCATATTTCTTCACCGGTCTGCATATACACGAGTCATTGTCATTCTATATATTTTCGTGTTTACACTATGCATTCGCTAGTTTCTAACCAATGTGAAAGGTTGACATGCAACACTAACGCGACAATGGTAGCTTCTTAGGTCTTAACCATGAAATAAATGCTCATCCCATTCAACACCTCTTTATTGTTTCTACATCTTATTCTTATATAGCCCAACTTAACCATTATCACATTCACAACTCCTCTCTCTCTCTCTCTCTTGAAACAGGTATTCATCTCACACAAGAGAATATTAGAAGTTCTCATCTCCAACCCCCACCGCACCACCTCCTCCATTCAGTCAACCTCCGACAATTGGCATTTTGGTGAATCTTGGAAATCAATTACACAACGAGAATTTCCACGCTGCCTGTCCAATTCATCCACAAAGCTAGTACGGTCCCTTGGTCCTCCGGGCTCTTCAATTACTGTGTTGATGTTCAAGATTGTAAGATTTTATTTTCCCCTCTCCCGTCTTTCTCTACAACTTTGAATGATGTTCAATTTTAACAATCTTATGGGATTGTACTCCTTTGACAGGTTGCATAACATGCTAGTTGATGGGAAGTGTGGAGCCTGAAAATACTGTACATTTTTCCCTGATTCATTGATCCAACTCCACGGTAAGTTGATAGGGGGTTACTAAATTTTTTAGTAGGGGTATTATGATAATTTCACACTTATATGGTAGCCCTAATTATATGTATAATTTAAGAGTGGCCACAACAACTAAATCATCTTGTACTTTCTATTCTTCGATCATAGTGAAAAATTGCAGCAACTCCATAGACGTAGCCCAAGTTTGGTAAATCACATAAATCTGGTGTTGTTTTTATTTTATTCTTTCTTCTTGATCTTTATTCTACTTTGTTTTGTTTTCTCACAATCCTAGGATTAGGGTAAATCCCTAACAAATGGTATCAAAGCAATCAGGTTTAAGTCGGAGCAATGGTTGCAGATGGAGGGAAGGTTAAGATCAGTAAGATCAATGGTTTAGACTTTGGGTTCTGGAAGATGCAGATTGAAGATTGTTTGTATTAGAAAAACTTGTACAAGTCACTTTTAGGAAAGAAACAAGATAACATGAAAGAAGATGAATGGTCTCTTCTTGATAGACAGGTGCTAGTGGTTATTTGATTGACATTGGCTCGTAACATTGCCTTCAGCATAGCGAAATAAACAACCACAATAAGTTTGATGGTAGCTCTTTCGAAGATGTATAAAAAAACCTTTACTCTTAACAAGGTGTATTTGATGCAATGATTATTCAACCTAAAGATGTCATAAGGCATGGCTGTGACTGATCATCTAAACGAGTTCAATCTAGTTACATCTCAGTTGAGTTCTGTAGGAATTGAATTCAAAGATGAGGTTAGAGCTTTAATTCTTTTATCCTCCTTGCTAGAAAGTTGGAACGGTATTGTAACTGCAGTGAGTAGTTTTTTTTGGAAAATCAAAACTCAAATACAATGATGTTCAGGACTTGATTCGAAGTGAAGAAATTTGCATGAAGGAATTAGGGGAAACATCATGTTCTGTTTTAAATACAAGGAACAGGGGAAGAACATCTAAAAGAAGTATAAACTGTGGTAGATCGAATTCCAAAAGACTAAGAAAGTTGAGATTTAGAAAATCTTTTGGCAGTTGTTGGAACTGTGGAAAGAAGGGTCATCCAAAGAAAGATTGTTAGGCACCAAGGAGGAAGAACAATGATGAGTAGGATTTAGTGAACATCATAACAGAGGAGGTCCTTGATGCTTTGATTTTAAGCATTGACAGTCCCATTGATTCATTGGTCTTGGATTCAGGGGCATCCTTTCACTTTACTCCACACTGAGAAATCATGAAAAACTATGTTAATGGTGAATTTGGAAAGGTTTATCTAACTGATGATGAACTTTTGGACATTGTGGGAAAATGAGATGTTTGGATTAAATTACCCAATGGGGCTGTATAGAAGTTACAAAACGTTAGACATGTTCTTGGCTTGAAGAGAAACCTAGTATCTGTGGGACAACTTGATGACAAAGGGTATGTAGTAAATTTTATGGGTAGTTATTGGAAAGTCACCAAAGGAGCCATGGTTATAGCTCATGGAAAGAAGATGGGTACTCTCTACATAACGACAAGCACCAAAAATTCTGCTACAATTATTGATGTAAAAGAAGATTTAAATCTGTTGCATCACAGGCTTGGCCATATGAGTGAAAAAGGGATGAAGGCACTTCTGTCTAAAGGAAAATTGCCAGGTATAAATTCAGTGGAAATTGGTTTATGTGAGGATTACATCTTTGGAAAATAGAAGATGGTCAATTTCTCAAAGGCTAGTAGAACACCCAAGATAGAAAAATTAGAATTGGTTCATATAAATGTGTTGGGACCTTTTCTAGTTTCATCTCTTAGAGGCTCATCATATTATGTTACCTTCATCGACTATTTGACAATAAAGGTATTGGTTTTGTTAGACCCAAATTTTGACTCGGGTCATTTGATGGCATAAGGACAACATAACAACATTTAGGCATCAAGACTCTAAGCACCCTTGGTTTAAGAGGAGCAAACCTGGACTCTAGGAGGACAGTCATTCCTGAAGAAGTCTCTCTGGATATTTTAGTCACGAATGAATTAGTCAAAACACCTTATTATAGCACAAATACACCATTTCAAGTCAAACCTTAATCTTCCACAAAAGCATTAATAGGACTTTGAGGGTCCACATTTAAGAACTCTATCCATGTTATCTCAACTTTTCCTATCTCTACAAGTCTTCCCTCAGTAAAACACCATAGGTGGGAAAATTACCATGTTACCCTTTTGCCTTCAAAAGCTCAAAACTCACTATCTACCTCTCAGATCACTGAATTTCTCTTGCCTATAAATCTTTTCTATCATGAAGCATCACAGGCGAAGAACCCTTACTTTCACATTTTGCCTTGCGGGCAGAAAATTACCATTTTACCTTTTTTACTCTTTTCACTTCTAGGAATTTACCCCTAGACCCTCAAAGGATCACCGAAGCTTCTCCTATTATCTGAATGGTATAATTTTAGATCTTATGCATCCTTGAGTCTCCCAATTATAAGGAACTCATCACAGAGTAGATATTACTCAAGAACGACAACAAACAATTTATCAACTTATAATGATCCTAACTAAGAAATGGCCCTTGCAAAAGCTCTTAGAGATTCATCTGATTTTTTAATCCAGAAAGGTTGATTGTTGTATCTTGGCCTCGACCTTAGCTTCAAATCTTTAGGTCTGAGAAAAAAATTTCAAAATCTCAAACCTTTGTGAAATCTTAAATCTTCCCTAAGGGGTCAAAAAGCTATTTAGCTACATTTTGCTCATATGGAGCTAGAATGTTATCTAGAACTTCAAATTAGGATCAATCGATGTCCATCTCTCTGAAATCATGAGGCCTTCGAAAAACTGTGTAAGGAGCATAAACTTTTGTGAAACTTGTCTACTCGGATTCCCTTAAATACTCTAAAATGAGCAACAAACCAGGTTAAAAAATAAGGTGCTCAACCGACTCCTAGGAGTTCACTTAAACTCGAAAATTCAATCTGTCAGTGGTCACCCCACAGTAAATTTAGGGCCTCCAAACTATCAAATTTACACTGAATTATAGAAATTCTGTAGCCTAAGCCACCATTTCTACTCAAGTCAAGATAAAACACTTTTCGTTTGTATTTGGCATGCGAAATGCCCGAAAAAATTCTCCCAGACTCAGAATGCAGCAAGATTAAACCCATTTTCTCAGTTTCACTACTGCCCTCAAAAGATCATTTCACCAACTTGAACATCAAAGAATGTTGAGTAGCTTAATCCCACCAGCCTTCAGGTAGCTACAGAAGTCCTATATCTCTGAGTGACCTTGCTTCAAAAATCCTCTACCAATTGCTCAAGAACCCAACAGTCAATTTATCAGCTCCTGTAGATATGAGACTCCCCAAGCTTCAAATCGCCCAAACATGGTCTATAGCAGAGATTTATAGAGAAATCAATAGCATTTTTAGTTCAATGTTCTCTAACTGCCCAAAAAAAGGTTTTTGACCCAGTTTTCCGCTCTGGCATCGTAATTCAACATAGTCAAAGGCTATGGCACACTTGAACCAGAGACCATCTTTCACTTGACAATTTCCAGGATTAATTTTATCATCTTGCCCTTTTAAAGTATATATGAGAGCTTTCAGGTCAAAAAACCATGATTTTACCTCATTGCCCTTATCGTAACTTGGTTCTGACTCGTCCAGCGCAACCGAAATATCTGCAACCTTGAAAATGGACACTGAGTTTGTAGACTTTCGAGCTCGAGAGCTCACGAGGGTTGACGGCACAGTGAGGATTCGAAAACCCCCAAAGCATTAAATATCCATTAATGAGCTAAGACTTTTCAAACTTAGCTTATTAATGGCATTTAATGCATTCACACCTTATGCCTAAATTTAGCAACCCTTGGATTGAAATTTTCTAATGTGCACCCTCACCCCTCACCCTTAGATCTAAGTGTTGAATTTTAAATCCCTAGAGCCCCATCTAGGTCTCCCCAATTGGCATCTTGATGACTCTCCTTAGCTTTTGCAACCAACCAAACCCTATCAAATGTCATCTTCAACACCCCTTTGTCCACCTCACCAATCCAAGTGAACAAACACTCTCTCATCTCCAAACTCCACCTAATCAACCCAAGCTAATCCCGGCCTCTCCCTTAGCCATGTCATCAAGCACAAAACTACCTAATTCTAGCCATCCATCCCAAAACCCATCCCTCCACCTTAGTTTAGCTAACCTAATCTCCATCCTTCATCTAGATATCCTTAGATTAAATCCCAAGCCTCCACCACACCAAAATTGGGGCTATAAATAGCCCTAATTTCGTGCACAAGAGGGTTGGCAACAAAAACCCTAGAAAAAAAGAGAGAGGAAGAAGAAGAAGAAAAAGAGGAATTTGTTCAAACCCTAGGCCACTTGGACCCAAGGTAAGCCTAAACCCAAGCCTATTTCATTCTTATGATGGTCATATGTTCAATTAGAAAGTAGTTATGTTGTCCAAATCATGCTTTAAAGTTGCTTCAATTTGGGTTACATGGTAGAGGCTCAACAACCTCTACTTGCTTTCATTTTTTAGTGTATTCTAGTGTAGAATTTATTATGAATTTTCTATTAATCTATTGGAGCCCAAATTTTAATATGTTATACTATACATGTAAGTCTACTTACGTATTTAATTTTGTGATTTTATGAGTTGTGGAAGGCCTCGAGATGGCCCCCCAAATAGACCAAAAAATATGGGTCTTTTGTCACTTAATTCAGCCTAATATTTATGAATTTTATTTTGATTTTTGTGTGCATGATCCAAGGCTAAATTTTGGATATGTTGTTCCCCCATCAATTGTCTCTTCCCATTCTTAATTTCATATTTTTCTTAAAACCCTAAGGGCTCCAAATTCGAGAAATCCAGTTGTTGGATGTTCTCCTAGTAATTAACGCCTGAATTTTACAGAATTAAAATTTAGGCGTTGAACAAATAGCAGTCAAGACAAAGATCAGGTGTTGGATCTGGGACCCATCCCAGGGAGCCCTAATTTTCTCTAGGCCTATCCCACGGCTGTCATAACCTCTGAGATCCAATCATGTGCGCGAGCACCTCTATGGGCCCTTATTTCTTTCCCAATGCCTAAATTTAATTTCAGGCGTTGAGAAGGAACTTTAGGCATTGGAGTGGATTTCAGGCATTAAAATAGGTTTTAGGCCTATAATAGATGATCAAACTACCCACTTTGGGAGAGCATATCTCCACATAGGTAAATACCATGTCCCTTAGGGTTGTATAGTGTAACCTTAGGAAACCTCCCTTAACCTAACCCAGGGGTCCCACAACACTGGGACTCACCAAACCACCTCAAAATACCACATGAATATCATGATTTGATTAGCTTCCAACACCTGAATTTCACCCTGAATTAAATTCAGGCGTTGTGTTAAAATTTAGGCATTAAGCCTAAAACACAAAAAAAACACAACTTCTTTTCTATTCTCCCCTTTATGTCAGGGTTAAGCCTAAACCTAAATAGCCAAACAATGAGCAATTTGGAGGGGTCCACCATCCCTCCAAAGGTTTCACCCGTGAGGAGTCTCCTGTAATTAAAATAAGATAGTCTAAAGGATAGTTTCTAGACTTTCCAAGAACCAATGCCTGAATTTCACACTGAATTAAATTTAGGTGTTGAGAGTAAATTCAGGCATTAAGTCTGAGAAAAATTCAGTAAACATCAAATCAAGAATCCATAAAGCATGGGCATTAGTATACTTTAAGGCATGTATGAATGGGAGAAGCAGCCTTAAAAAGGCGGGTAGTTGGGGTGCCTAACAGCTTCCCTAAATGCAACCAAACAACTTACCCTCAATCTCAGGAATGTAGACCAGTATCAAGAGCTAAAACCCCTAGACCTATGGGTCTAGCCTTAAAGAGGAGGACCGACGTCTAACTCCGTCGGTTAACCTTGAGTTAATGGCCACTCCAAAGAAAGCCTAACCCCCTACAAAGGGGTTAGCAGACCTGTCACGCACCGACATCGCGCTCCTAAGAGTGGGCCCGGAAACCAAGGGCGGATGGGGGTTCAAACCCTGACGTCCACAGAATGGTGACTCCACTGGGGACTGTTTAATCTCCACATGTACATGCTTTAATTTCTTTCAAATACATGTTTTACATTTCTTATACAAATGCTCACATATCTACTTTCTTTCTCACATGTATACTTGCTTTTTCACATGTCTACTTGCTTTGGATTAGACTCAGGTTATTTCATTAGTTAATTAGGATAATACTCCATCTTCAACAATCATTCCAAATTGCCATGCATAAGATAAAAAACATGCTCACTTTAGCTTTAGGTCACCTTGAATTAGTTAGTAGGACTAAATTCACATTTGAACAAACTTGTATGTATACATCTATGTTATTTTACACTTTGCACAAAATGAGTCGAAGGACACGACATTGCACCAATACATCACTCTCATAAGCCCTTATCTAGGTCATTACCCACCAATGGACCGACATTGGATCACTACATAGGATGGTAACAACGTCTGAGCAATTGCTGCTATGTCAACAGGGCCATTCCGAGTTACCCAATCCAATTACCACTCTATAATCTGATCTTTTTCAGGGAGGTGTTTCAACTGGTACACTCATCTTTCAAAAGCTCAAAGAAGCATGCATATTTAGTCATTTTTAGGTTAGAGTTATTTAGGCTACACACAATACCTTAAA
Source organism: Platanus orientalis (assembly GCA_025762735.1). NCBI lineage: Eukaryota > Viridiplantae > Streptophyta > Magnoliopsida > Proteales > Platanaceae > Platanus > Platanus orientalis. The sequence goes on along the minus strand of JAOXJP010291061.1, from coordinate 1,528 downwards.
GGTCTAGCTTTAGGATTTGTTTTCCGGAATTTTGAATGATTACTTGCATGATTGACTAAAAGGAACCAGGAATTCATGTCTGATTTTATAAAATTAGTCAAAATTATTATTTTTAGATAATTCATGTTCGGTATAGACTAGGAAGACATCCCACAAATGAAATAAAATGTAAACCAAACCATGCCATAAAAGAAGAAAAGAAAAATGAATAAATTCATCGAAGTCATCCTTAAATACACAACCAATCTGAGTTCATCACCATCTCAACTAAGTAAACAAAAATCTAAAACACGTCCAAGTCATCCAGGGTTAAAATATACACAACCTATCCAAAATGTATCTGAATGCATCTCTCAAAAGATAAAAGAAATAAAAAGAAAAAAGCTCAATCCATCTGAATCAGTCATCGAAGCACTATCCACATGCTCCACTGTCCCCTTCCTACCCATGTGCTTCCTCTTCCTAGAGTATGAGTGGTCTGCTCCAAATCGGACTCTAGCATCACCAAGGGGCACAACAGTGCCACCTCTCAGTCTAGTCCTGAGTGGACTCTCGTCGTTCTACAAAGGAGCCACCTCAACAATGCCACTGGGCACCAGCTTTGTGTGCACCTCAGGCTCCACTCTAGCCTCAGTAGAGGGCATCTCGGTGTCCTCCGCATCACCACCTACACCCCTAGGAACGGGGATCTACCACTATAACTGCAAAAATAAAAAAATAACAATAAATACATGTCAGAACCTTTTAAAGGAAATACCTTTTAAAAAAATATAATAACCTTGCATCTTTACCTCCTCGACCCCCTTCCTATGGCTCTCCTTCAAAGTCGTGACCTCAGTCAAGTTGGCTTGGTGGTTTTGCCCCACCAGGGCAAAGCACCTAGCCAGCTTTTGAAGGAAACTTAGGTACACCTCCCTCGAAACCTGTAGTAAGTACACAAACTTTGTCAAGAATTCTAAAATTCATAATTTTTAAAACATTACTAAAATAAAACAAACCATACTTGGGTCATTGTCTCTGGGGGCACCCATCCCTCAAAAAGCCTAGCCTCGGGCAAAGGCTTCTCGTTGACCTTACCCTCGAGGTCGGTCATGGTCACCACCTCTGTCACCATCCCTACTAGGTCAGGCTTAGCAAGAGGAACCTTCCTCTTCCTTCCCCTCCCGGTAGGAGGTGCAGGTTCCTCTGCAGGCTATGCCTCAGTTGCTTGTTAAAACCAAACAAGTCAAATGTCATCAAAATATTTAAAAAAATAATAATAAAGTAAATGAAATGTAAACAAAGTTCTGAAAAAGATAAAATAAACTCACCTAGGGCTCGATGGGGCCACCTAAAGGCCTATAGGACTGAGTGGCCCGTTACTCATTGTAGTCCCTAGCCCAGTCCAGAAAAATTGGGGCATCAATGCCTATATCTCCCCTGCTTGTCTCTCCCTCAATCTCGATGACCCGAGGAGGTGAGTGCGGGACCACAAAGTCCTCCACTCCCACCCCGACCTAGCGCCATAATCGCTTCCTGAGGTACATGG
>JAOXJP010291050.1:0-18833 GCA_025762735.1 Platanus orientalis | reverse complement strand
AATCTATTCTATTTTGTAATAACTAAACCCTCTAAATTGACTAACAAAAATTAAACCTAGAATACAATAAAATTGTACAAATTAACAATTGTAACCAAATAAAAAAATTTAAACCCAAAGTAATCAATATATGCCCAAATCTTGAATATTTGTGTTTTGCGTCCTGCATCACAAGGTTTAACATTTTGCCCACTAAACGTGACCTAGAAATAGAATATCTATTTGTAGATTTTTGTTTGTTTCCCCCCAAGAAATGATAATGTGATATGCCCAAATCTTGAATATTGGTTGTTTCACATCCCACATCACAAGGTTTAACATTTTGCCCATTAAATGTGACCTCGAAATAGACTACCTATTTGTAGAATTTTTTTTCCTCCAAGAAATGATAATGCGATGGGATAACATTGGGCCTATAGACACAAATTCTATGTATATAGAATAATCTAACAAGTGATAGCTATCATTTTGTGGATAATGTTTTTGTCCAATAATTGCATAATGTGCCTACATAATGGAGAGGCATTCAACCGTGTCTTATTGCATTACTCATTTGCATGGAAGCTATGGTGCTGGTTTTAGTTCTTATTTGGAGTCATTTGGTTATGCCTTGCAGCATATTGGAGCCAATATGCTTGTGCCATGACAGTTAAAGCCCGAAGAGCCAAATTGTGTTTAATATGGTTCTTTTTGCAGTGATTTCAATAGGTGGAAGGAGAGAAACCTCAGAGTCTTGAGAAACAATTCTAAGAAGTGAAATGAGTTAGTAGATCGAGTGTGCAGCCAGATTTCTTTTTGGTCCTCCATACACCGAGAATGTTTTATTGGTCTTCACATTTTGAACTCTAATATTCTTAGCACTTTGAATCTGTCTCGTTTTCCCCAGTTTCCATGGATCTGTTCATGTCCAGAAGTATTGATGAAACATAAAAACTCTTTTGAGTTAGTTAAACCCTTTTCTTCCATTCTGTAAGTTACAGGAGTTTTTATTATTTAGTTAGGAAGGAGAGTCCCTTAGGTATGCATATAATTTCTTTACACTGCCCACTCCATCATTCTCAGAGTATCATGGAACAAAATACTTGTCCTTTACAAAAGCTGGAGATGGGATAAAAGTATGAGCAAATATACAAGGGCCATCTTCTATACTAGAACCTAAATGATGATACTTCAAGGTTCTTTTTGATCACATACCCATCACCATTATTCAATTTCTTATATAAAAATTTCAGTATTTATTTCAAATTTTAAGAATTACACTGGCTCCAGGTTTTGATTGTGGCAAGTCCAGTAGGCAGACCAACTTGTTGGGTACTGAAAGAAAAGATGGTCCCCCTTAGTGCGCGTGTTAGAAATGGTTAGCACAATTCATTGGCAATTCTTCCGTTTGTTATACTTAGCTCTTGTTTCTATTGCATCGAGCTTGATGTGTAAAGTCACACGTTTCTTATTTTAATCTATCTTGTGAGAGGACGGTAACACCTTGATTACATAAACCACAGTGGTGGAAACTTGGACATTTCTGCCTATCTGCAGGTGTCTTTCTGACTCTTTCCTATGTGGCTATATGCATGTATGTGTGTAATTTTGTTACCTTGTGTGATGTTACTATTTTTCACTTGCATATGTAATTGTTTGGTTTTGAATTGCCAAAGTGTTTTCCACCTTATTTACCATTTTTCGTCTACAGCATATGGCAAAACAAAGAGTACCTGGCTTGACAAATGATTTGATGAAGAAAGGAAAGCACTTCATATTGATAAGGAATCCCCTTGATATTTTGGTAAGCTGTTTGTTGAATATGCCTTTCTGTCTCTTCAACTCTTATGAATAACACAGGTATTGTTCATTCCTGTTGGAGGATTTTATTATTAATGGTGTTATCCTATACAAAGGTTATTATTGAATCTGATATTATTCCTTTATTCAGGGAAAGCATAGGAAATTCTATAATGGCCAATTCTACTAATAATTATTCTGAATATTTCAGTTTAATATATTCTCGTGTTACTGACTTTATGTTTACCATATGCTTTCCTTGATTTGCATTGTCAGCCATCATTTGACAAAGTTGTACCACCATCCTTTCTCGAGCTGGGTGTTGCCGGCTTGGTTTCCATTTACAGTGAGCTTTGTGAACTTGGGAGCCCCCCAGCTATTATAGATGCAGCGGACCTTCAACAAGATCCTGAGGTTAAAGTGCTCTTTGACAGAATTTAACATGATTGAATATGAGTTCTTATAGGCGTTTCTACATCTGCACCACTACCACAAGCATGGGTATAATGGGACTCAGATCACGAATTAACTCATTTTATGGATTTTCTGTGTTAGTAGAGATGTCCCATTCTAAATGTTGACATATTGTCAAAGTCATACCCTATTAAATGCTGTTTCCAGCATGTGCATTTAATATTGACATTTTTAAACACAAATCTTTTGTAAGAAATTATGTCATACTTCTTTTACTGATTTAAGTAATATATCTAAATTTTGATTGAACATGAGGAAGTGTTTTTGAAAGTCACCTCATTTATATGGGGGAGCATTCATTTCCTCTTCCATGGCCTTGCTCCACTACGATTGGGAAGTTATTTGAGACACACTGCATGGAATAGAAAATTAGAAACAATAGGAGCGGAGGAAACAATACCTAGAGAAGTAGAGATGGTTTGGAGAGGCACATCAGGATCTGGGGTAGCTTTCTTTTTTCAAGAACACACCTTTGAAAAATCTTTTTTTTTTCTTTTTCCTTTTGGACTGCCACTGAGTCCTCCTCTCCATGGCTACAATCTTGCATAAGCTTGTTTCCACCATCACCATCAAAGAAATATGGGGGAATTGGTAAAGGGAAGAGTCTTCTTCACTTTTACCTCTAAGCTTCTCCTGAAGATGAGGTTGCACATAAAAGAAAAAAGACACAGACTCAAGGAAGGTAACATCTGCGGAGACAATGCGCTTTCGAGTGGAGGGATAATAACACTTGTATCCCTTTTGGCTTGGAGCACACTCAAGGAAGATACATTTGAGAGCTTTGGGATATAGCTTTGATCATTTGACTTATGAATATGCACATATCAAATACAACCAAAGACTTTAGGAGGAATAGAAGACGCAGAAAAAGAGCAAGAAAGTAGAGAAAGAGGAGACTTGAAACTAAGGACCCGAGAGGACATATGATTCATGAGATATGCAGCAGTTTGACTTTGAAGAGCATTGACCTAGAAGATTTTGGGAATGTGCATAGTGAACAACGAAGTATAAGTGATTCCTAACAAGTGACGATACTTCCTTTTAGCAACACCATTTTGTTAAGGTGTTCCTGGACTAGTGGTTTGATGAAGGATACCATGGTGTGAGAGATAAGAAGAGAAAGCACTAGACATATATTCACCACCATTATCGGATTGAAGAATCTTGGTCTTTGAGTTAAACTAAGTATTGACTATCTTATGAACTGCAAAAGAAAACTTCTTTTTTGATGAATGAAAAAGAGACAAAACTTCATACTTTTCTTGTAGCAAATATACCCATATAGTCCTAGTATAAGCATCAATAAAGTCATAAAATATTGAAAGCCAAATAAAGAAGTAACAAGGGCTGGCCCCCACACATCATAATGAATAATGGCAAAAGGAGTAGTGCTTCTACTAGTACTAGGAAGATAAGATGATTTACAATGTTTTTGCAAACTTGCAAGTTTCACAAGGAAAGTCTGAAACTGTAAAAAAATGTACATTGTATTGAAAAGTCTTTCTAATAACGGAAAATAGATGTGGCCAAGTCTGTAGTGCCACTGAAGTAATTGAGCCATCGAGGAGGAAGAAACACTCTCTGATGTCACTGTCTGCTGAACTGGGGATGCCACATGCAAACATCCATCCGTCAGATACAAACACTACTCCTCACGGCCTCTACCAATCATTTGCTGTGTCTCCAAGTCTTGAAAGACATAGTAGGAAGGGAAAAAGGTAACACTGCAATTCAAGGCTTCTGTATTATGACTAATAGAAACAAGATTGAGTTTAAAATTGGGAACATGAAACATAAACAAGAGAGATAAATACTATGTAAAGGGTATACACCCAGTGCCAACCACATAAAATAGAGAACCATAAGCAATTTGCACCTTGTTTTGACCAAAACAAACACGATGGGATGAAAAAAAGACTAGACATACAGTCATGTGGTGCTAGGTCCTTAAATAAATAATCTAGGGATAACTAGGGGCAGTAGAGGAGTCATTGAAGGCATAGTCTAGGAGTACTTGCAAAGGCCACAAATGAAGTCGAGTCAGCTCCAGAAGTAGAATCAAGTTGGGCCATGAGGTGACAAAGAGATTCCATCTCCTCTATACTGAAGGCAGTGCCTGGGGGTGACTCTGGAGGGACTGACAATGATAAATGAATAGCTAAAGGAGGAAGAATGTGTAGATGTGGTTGCATATGCACTAGATCTTCCCTGATCACCGGGACACGTAATACTCCTCTATGACTACCATCAAATGTACCATGCTATGGCCTCCCATGTAAATCCCAACAAGTTTCCTTCGTATGATGGGATCAATCACAATGCTCACATCTAAGTCTATCACGATCATCAATGTTTGTAGTAGAGTGACCTCTGCCTTGGCCACCTCTCTGAGAAGCAAGGACTACAACAGACCACTCATATAAGGGTGTGGGCTGAGACATAGCACTCCTACATCGCTCCTCTTTATGAAGATACGAGTAATCCTCAGACAATGAGGGTAAAGTATATCGTCCAAGAGTTGACTCCTAACTAGCTCAAACTCAGGATTGAGTCTTGCAAGGAATTCAAATACATGCCTCTTCTTAACAAACTTAGGAAATGTAGCAACATCAATAGAATAAAGAGCCGGGAGAACCTCATAGTGAGCAATCTCCTCCCAAATATGAGGAAGATTCGAATAATCAGCCGATATTGTTTGATCTCTTTGTTTCATTTGCCACTCTCTATGGATCTCATAGACACGATCAAGCTGGCCCACCTCAAACTAAGTCTTCTTCAGAGCATCCCGAATCTCCTTGGAAGACTTTAAGAACAAATTAGTTTTACTAATGTGTGTTGCATAGAGTGATGCAATCAAGAGACTACTAAAACATCTTTAGCCTGCCATTTTGAAAATTTGGGATCCTTAGGATCGAGAGTGTAGGGGCCTCATTGAAAATGTATTTTCATTTTCTTTTGCCCAAAATAGCCCACTTGGCCAATTGGGACCAAGCCAAATAGTTTGTCTCATCAAGTTTCACTGTTGTGATATGAGCATTAGGAATGTCATAAATTATAACATTTTGTCCTTGACTTCACCACTAGACCCTACAAGAGAATATTCAATTTGACTGGAATCTGACATCTCAGGAATACACTCTTACTGATTCACACACTATCTCAGTCCACAAGGCACACCAAGAGAAGTCAAAGAACACACACTAAGGCTATTGAACACTAGAAGCCACTGAGAGAAACCACAAAACTAGGTAATACAAAAATAGCAACCAGCCACCAATTTCCAAAATAACATCAGGTACTGCCTTGTTAATGGACTACTCTGTCCACACACCCGAATATAGGGAATCTGATTAGGAAACTCTTATACCGTACTAGTAAAAGACTGCACAGGCATCTCACACTAGGAAAACATATCACAATCACTTATGCTTCATCAATTAGGGCTGCAGATTTGCGTAAGTGAGATTTTAATGTAGCACAAGGGAAAGATAGCAAAAATGATGTATAATAATTCCAAGAGGTTCAAATAATTATGAGATTCAAAGTGCGGAAACAAGATATTTCAAGAATTGAATTTTGAAGCAATCAAGTAGCTAGAAAATATGGGAGATCAAGAAATAGAATGGTAGAATAGAGGTTAGAATGAAAAATTTCAAAAATTATTAAAATACTCCTATGATGCGTCAGAAAATTCTGAAAACTTTAGTTTCTGACATGTTTAAGGGTTCTACAATTAAAATTTTATGAAATTCTGATAAGATTAGATGGGTCAAATCAAAAAATTCCAGAAAAAGGTAGAAAAACTGATTTAGAGGTTTGGGTATTAAAAGGGCTCAAGAAACACTTGAGAAGATGGGTCTTTCATGGAGAAAAACCAGTAAACAACAAAGATGTAAAAGAAAGAGAGAAAATGAAGAAAAAGAGAAGAAAAATAAGAAAAACGAAAGAGAGAAAAAGAAAAGAAGAGAGAAAAAGAGATAGATACCATATGAGAAAATCACCAACCTCATGTCCCTTGGAAATCACCAACCAAGGTTTCCAATTTTGACACCATAGTTTAGAGCAGAGAGAATTATTCTCACTCTTGTAAAAAGAAAATAAAGACTTTTTTTTTTATCAATCAATTTCATTGTAAAATTATAAGGAGGGGGGGTGCCTTTAAATAGGCTTACAACCTTAAACAATTAGAAACTTGCTAAAATTGGAAACTTCATAAAAATCCTTAACTTACTAGCCAAGTTTTTTAAAACATAAAACTTCTTAAAAATTAACTTTCCTAGATATAAAAACAATAGAAACTTAAGACTAAAAAAAACACTATTCCCGTTTTTATTGACACCCGTTTAGTAATTTGGTTATAAGTTTCCCAAACCACATCGGATATGCGCAATCTTGGTCTCGTTAGAAAGGTAACTGAATAACTTATCTAATGACACCAAAATCAAGCTAAAAGGACAAATTTTGCCCTTTGAAAAAGTGGGCTAAACATAAAAAAACTGGATTACTCTAAAAAAAAAAACTAAAATCTTTGCACTATTGACCTTACTACATGGACACATAAAATAAATGTTACCCCCTATAAGACCCTTACTAAACCTACATAACATTCCATGTCCATAAATCGCTCCATGCATGGACCCCACCAAGGCTAAGTGTGAGCCCCACCTTGTTTCCATGTCCTCATCAGATTTTGAACACTTTATCTCAACTTCTAGTTCAGGCAGTAAACATGAAAGGGGTAAAACATCACCTAATCCCTAAATCTCTACCAAACTTCATGAAATTTGTCTTAAAATATTACATACCTAATAAGAGAGCTAAAACATCAAATTCGGGTAGCAAAAAACCTCACATGAATGAGGATCGAATTGATTCAAAATTGCTTGAAAAATCCACAAAAAATATTATACAAATTCAAATCACATCCAAACTATGACCATAAATCACAAAATAATAATATCTTCCAAGAACATAAGTTTTTGTCACTGAGCTAGAAGGTCCGTACAAATGGTGACATAATCCATATTGGCACAGTGGAATTTCCAGAAATAGTGCATGATGACAAACTCGTAAATAGGCCAGTATAATTTTTTGGGGGTCTTGATGTTCCCTTCTCACAACGGGTGTACACCTTGAGGAGGGATGGTTGCTCGGAAACACCAAGTCCTTGGCATGGTGGGAGGCATGTCAAGGTGGGTGGGATTGAGTTCCCCTTTTATTGATAACTATGTTCCAGAATGGTGTAGGGATTGATTGACTAGTTTGTTTGTGTGGTTGTTTTGCTTATTTCTTTGTATCTATTTGCTCTTTTTTCTGGCAATAAATTTTGATCGTTAGTCATAAAAAAAGGCGTGGGTGGCACGACGGATTGTGTGCCATGCAAGATACTCCTAGCTCGCATGAGCTTAAACTACGAGACGTCTCTAACATGGGTTGGGGGAGACTCTAGGCTTCTTGAAGGGGTTTCCTAGGGTTCTCCCTAAGGATAGTGCTTGTGGCCTCGATGTAAGCGACACTATGCATTGGGCTTAGGTTCGAGGTTTATAATTGTGTACGCCCTTGCATGCATTATGCTATAGTGACGAGTGACGACATGGTGTGGACCGATTAGGCTATTCTGTGGCCTTTATGCTTTGGTGTGTTTGTCTTAGTGCATGACATGAGCTTGGTCTTACACAAGAGGATCAATTTGGTAGTCAGGCAAGACGTGGAGTGATGTCTTGCAAGGAATGCCATGGTGCCCTCACAAGGTGTCATAGGCATCGGTGGGCTTAATATCTAGAGTAACAGCTTGAAGATGTGCTGTAGGTGTGCTGGGCTTTCAGTACTACATGCAGAGTGTTAAGAGTTTCGTGGTCATTTGAGATGCACTTCAATGGCGGCTGATTAGTCTTGTGCTTGGCATAGTACGGTTTGGAATTGGCTAGCAAGCAACGATGACATGGAGGACCCTACGAGCGTGACGAGCGTCATGGCATTGCAAGGAAGGAGCTTGTGGGATGGTCAAACAGGGCTCGACACATCAATGTTCTTGTTTAGCAGTATCCTTGTCAGTGCATTATGGGGCATATTAATAGGTTAGAGAAGGGATCAAATGGCGGTAGGGCTGTAATGCAGGGGATGCTTATGAAAGAATAGTTGCTTCCTGCTGTTGTGGGCCCAAACAAGTACTAGAAAGAGAATTTAAAGTAAAGCAAGAACACAAAATATAGGATCTGACACTTTCTGGACAGAATAGCAAAAAGACAAAAATATGCTTGCAAAAGGGTCAAAATGACACGGAAATTTACGCAGACCTGGTTTAAGATTAGATGAACTAGTGTGTAAAATTTCTGAGAAATCTGATTTGTCTAGGTATAGAAATTTATAAAAAAAAAAAAAATTCTGCTGCAGAGAAATCGGTCTAGAATAGAGACTAAAGTCTAAAATTCAATCAATTTCAAGGGAAACAAAGGGGAAATTTTTAGGCTTTAGTCAACAAACATATATAAGAATAAAACCCTGAGAATAGAATCAAAATAAACCCTGTATTGCTAGTGCTATTTTAACAGTGAAGTAACCCAGGCTTTTCTAATGAAGAAATAATGGAACCCAAGAAGGGATATCAAGAACACAGAAATCGGCAGAGAAATTAAATGGGGTAAATAGGAGAACATAATCTTATAAAACTGAAGGTAGAGACCTTTTCTTGAAGGTTGCTGTAAATCCAATGAGCTGCTCCGGAAACTCAGTCGTGAATCCCTTGTGCTGTAATATAAATCTCTAAATACCCGCAGCTGTTTTCTTTGGGTTTGTAGAGATCAGTTCAGTCTATGGGACTATTATCAAGGTTTCAACAGCATGGTATAGTATAAAGAAGAAAGGAAGAAAGAAAGAGTAAGAAGAAGATAAAGAAAGAATAAGGGAGAAGAAGGTAGTAGTAAGAAAGAGAATAAGAAGATCATGAGATTAAGAGAGAAGGGGGGGGGGAGGGTGGGGAAGAACTAGAGGCTGAACCTCTAGGGTTCACAGCCCAATCGTGAGACAAGAGGGGAAAATCCACAAATTTTATTTCAAATCTTCAATGACTTCCTACACATGTCGACCACCCTCTTTTAAAGACTCAAAACACAAATAAAATAAAACTTTCTAAAAATAGAAGCCTACCTCTACTTGGACTCTTAACAAAAGACTTTCCTATTAATACTTTTTTAAAACAATACATGCTAAAACTTGGTCTTAAAAGGGACTGTCAACCAGCCCTTCTAGGAACCTTATTTTGACCCTTATATCCTACTAAAAAAATATTTTTACCCTTGGCTGCTTACTTTATTACAAGTTTACCCCATTCATAAAAAAACCCTAATAATCTATGGCCGACCAGCACTACTCTATGCTCTTGCTTTGGTCTTGGGCTTCCACATTGGATACTTCTTTTCCAATGAAGTGATGGCTCCTGTATCAGGCTGGCCTTGACTAGGTGATGGTCGGGGCTTCGCACGGTTGTGACAGAGTGAAAAATCTGGTCTTTTTTTATTTTTTATTTTTTTTCTTTTATTTTTTAATAAAATCTTTTTATTCATAAAAAAGTGTAATTGTTGTGGTTCCAAGTATCGGAAGGGTTGCTAGCTACAGAGCTTGTTGACTTCTATCATGTGGGGTTGGTTGTGAGACTTTCCCAAGATCGAGATGGTATCGACATTATAGGTGGAGTAAGTCTTTAGTGTGATAGACAACATTGAGGAAAATTATGTGCATTCCGAAATGTGCTTACAAAGAAATGTCTTGATGGCTTAAGCAAAGCGACTCAGAGGTATGTCAGTAGGTGATGTTGAGTGGCATGAATGCCACGTATGTCCGATGGATTGGGCTACCTGTGGTGATGAGTTTATGTCGAGGCAACATGTGAAATGTGCAGTGGCATAAGGGATAAAGGCACTTAGGTGCCAAGGAGATGGCATCATGGAGGCAAGCCGGTTAGAGAATCTGAATGGTTGTTTACTTGGGGTCAAGACACAAGTTGTTGAAGAGAAGAATTGAAGTGACACCAAACAGTGATCAAAGGTTTGCTCAGGGTGAAAGTTAGCGTGCTCAAGTGCTAGAGCGAGACAGTGACAGGAACAATGAGAATTTGGATGGATAGTTCACTTGGGGCGAAGGCATGGGGTGTCGAGGTGCTAGAGTGACACATACAGTGACTAAGTGTTGTCTTAGGGTGAAGGTAGTGTTAGGGTCATCAATTGGGTTAGATTGGCTTGAGGCCCGTTTTGTTCGGTTAAAAAAAAAAAGGTGGGCTGAGCAAGTTCAACTTCGGGCTGGGCCAAGCTTAGGCGTAGATTTGAAGCCTAAAGTAATTTTTAGGCTGGGCTCGGGTACAACATATTTTAGTTTGAAGCCCGACCTTACCCGGCCCAAAGTATATATATCTATCACTAACTAGATTAGTTATACACCGTTGGATTAGGATTTAATCCAACGGTGTATATATATATATATATAACCCTATTCCCATCTAACCCCCTATCCTAATGTGTCTTCTTCCTCTAGCGCTAGTGCTGGTGGATTCCTTGCCTCATCACGAGCCAAAGTCTTTCTCATCATTGCATATAATTCTTCAAAATTGTTATTTAGTTATTTATATTGATTAATGCGAATTATGAATTATGGTTGAATTTAAAGTGTCGAGGAAGAAGATCTTCACACGAAGAGAAATTTAAGCATGGGAGAGAAGAGTTAGATCTATAAATGAGACCATCTCTATGATCGAAATGGGTTTTAGGAAGGAGAATTGACGGATTTTGTGGGTCAGAGAGCTAGATCTTTGGTGACTAATTTGGTAAATTGTATTTTTTCATAGATTATTTGATATTGTGGGGTTTTATAGGAAGCAAAGTTTTGATTTTTGGGAAAACAATAGAGGAGGAAAGTATTGGCGATTGAATTTATAAATATGGTAGCCAAAAAAATGTTTGGAACTTGAGGTCGGAAGCACCATGCAAAAGAAGCATAGTTCTTTCACCTTAACTCTCAAAAAGATCCAAGAAGACTCTTTTTCCTCCTCTTCCACCCTTTGATGGAATCTTGATCTTTTCTTATGTTTTAGAGGTGAAGACACCCTCAAGAACTTTAACAACCTCTAAACCGCTTTGGTCTGAAAAGGGATTAACACCCTAAGAATGAACCTTTATATTTTCTAGTTCACTTTACAAATGGTGATACTTATCATTTTATGTCTTGCTTGGGATTGCCATGTGGCCATCTCAGAAGATAAAAAAGGTGGGCCACTCTATGAGGAAACTTCAGGTTGTGATCGACTCAGTCTTGGGTGTAGAGGGCTCGTTTCAAATTGGTTCCTTCCATGAAAACTTCCCAGATTTAGCCTCACCAAAGTTATTTGGACAAACTCAAGAGAGGAGAGGATATTGTGTCACAAGTGCTAAGAGCGATCGAACAATCAAGAATTTCAATTATCGTTTTTTTTTCTTCTTTCAAGGGACTATGCTTCTTCCACATGGTGCCTTGATGGACTTGTTAAGATCCTCTTAAAAAAAATTATTTGAATTCGGGCTGGCCTAAACTAGGCCCAAAGCCCGTTATTTGAAATTGGGCCGATTTTAAGCAGAGTGTGTTAGGCTGAGTTTAGGCTCGGGTTGATTTTAGCCCGACCCAACCTGGCCTGATTGATAGCCTTACTGTAGTGTACCAAGGTACAAGGGCAACGCAAATAAGAAACTAGAGCGGAAATAGATAGTGCTTACTTAGGTTGAAGGTGTAGTGGACTGAAGTACTAGGGTGGCACAGTGATACGAATAGCTTGTGGGACAGCAGTGGAAGACCTTCAAGGATCGAAGACAAAGTAGTAAAATTGATGGATGCCATCTCGGGGTGAAGACATACGAGTGTAGAGGTACTTGAGGGGTAACAAAAGATGATGGTTGAGCTGGACACTAACAATGGTTGGGAAGATCTAGGAGATATGGTGAGAGCTTAAGTGGGGGAACATTGAAGCATTGGTATTCAAAGAAGCGATGTCAAGTGCAATGTGGCAAGCGCGCCACGACTGATGTTGTTCGTTCGAGGTACTAGTGTAGGCAGAGTTCATGAGTGGGCTTTGTTATCTTGGTTGGCTGAGTGTCAGGATTCATTCTGATGCGAGTTAGTATGCTACATAGGGTGAAGGACATTGTTAGAGTGAGATAAAAAAAACCTCATGGGTGAGGTATAGAAGTCAAAATAATTTGCAGGGGTGGTTTTGAACATCGGTGAGGATGTTGGTCACAGATTGGGGAGTTCGACGGATTGACTTCCAAGGCAAGGAAAGGTCAGAGGACCATTGTGTACTGAAGTGAGTGTCGATGGAGTGACAACTTCGTTGGTGCAAGTCAATGTGGGTTGATTGCCACATTGGCAGTGTGCAGAGTCTGGGAAGCTGATTGGTTTGATGCTACAACAAGTACAATGTTGGTATAGGACATCTAGAAAATTGTGTCAGGTCAAGAAGCCGATCATAATGGGAATCCTTGGAGGAGACAACGCACGACAAAGAGTGCACAATGGCGGTTTTGAGCTACGGGTAAGGTTGTTGGCCGTGGAACATTTAGGATGTTTAGAATGCAATTTGGTTGGATATGTGAGGTGATGTTATAGGTATGTGACTATGTGGAAGCTCGTGTGTTAGAATCAAGGGGGGTTTAGCATGGACGAGTCAAGATGAGATGAGTTCACAAGGTTTGGGTTATTTTGAAAAGATCCATGTTGTAGCGGTTTGTGGTTGGCTTATGAACCACATCTTGGGAGGTGCATGGATCGGAGCTCTTAGAGGAGAGATCCGTGACTCAACAAATGGACTCACAAACTTGTTTCACAAGAGCTAAGTAACAAGGTGTGTTATGCGTAAAGCGGTATGAGGATCGTGCCTTGGGAGCAAGGCAAAATTAGGCATATTTTGAAGGCAAGGTGGTGCTTGAGTCGGGTTTGTTGGTTGACTGAACCATGTTCAGATGAATCTTAAGCCATAGATGTCTTAAGAGTCAATGCAAAAGTGTTGCTTGTTGATTAAGCAAGGGTCGATTGGTGTGCAATGGAATGCATATGTCGACATTGGGTGTGCCATGGAGATCATAATGGGTTAAATAAGAGGTAGTGTATAGTGTTTTCAAGTTGTGTTCAATGTGGTACTGGGCGATGATTTTTGGTAATCAAGGCACAAAGAATAGGTGTGTAAGACAAAGGTGAGCCATTGGGGTTGTGTTGACGTGGTTGTTAACCGGATAAGTTGGGGAAGATATCACAAATAAGTCTTTTGACCCATGTGCGGCACGACAGCCTTGGGTGTTGCACGGTGGAATTTCTGTAAATCGTGCATGATGACAAACTAGTAAATAGGCCAATATGATTTTCTCGGGGTCCTGATGTCCCCTTTTGTTAATGGGTGAAAAGCTTAGTGTACACCTTGAGGAGGGGTGGGTGCTCAAAAGCACTTAGCCTTTGGCATGGGCAAAAAGCATGTCAAAGCATGGGCGACACAACCAACAGTGTGCCATGCGACATGTTCCTAGTCTGCATGAGCTCAGATTGCTAGGCATCCCAACATGGATTGGCGTTGGTTCTAGGCTTCTTGGAGGGGTTGCTTATGGTTCCCCTTAGGGATGGTGCTTCGGACCCCAACGACATTGTTCATTGGGCTTTGGCCCGAGGTTTATAACTATGTATGGCATGCATTATGCGACAATGGTGACACGGTGTGGACTGATTAGGCTATTATGTGGCCTTTGTGTTTGGGTGTGTCTGTCCTAGTGCTTGGCATGAGCTTGGCCTTGCATAGGAGGATCACTTTGGTGGTTAAGCAAAATGTGGAGCGACGTCTTGTGAAGAATGTCATGGATTCATGGTGTCCTCATAAGGTGTCGTGGGTGTTGGATGGCTTAATGTCTTGGCGGCAACTCGAGGATGTGCTGTAGGTGTGCTAGGTCTTCAATACTACATGTGGAGTATCAATAGTTCATGTTCGTTTAAGTTGCGCTTCGATGGCACGGTGTGTGCGTTAAGGCAGCTGACTATTCTTGTGCTTGGCTTAGTACGGTTCGGAATTGGCTAGTAGGCAATGATGACACGGGGGACCCTACGAGTGGGACGAGCGTCATGGCAATACAAAGAAGAAGCTTGTGGACTGGTCAAGTGGGGCTTGGCGTATTAGTGCTCTTGTTGAGCAGTATCCTTGTCAGTGTATTATGGGGCATATTGGTGGGTCTTAGAAGGGCTCAAATGGCGGTAAGGCTGGCCTTGGTCAGGTGATGGTTGGGGCGTTGCACGGTTGTCAAAGAGAAAAATCTGGCTGGGACAGTATGGCATGATGACTTCAACAAGTCTTCACAAACTACTTTGTAAGTGTCATTGGCCTGCGAATCTTTGGCTGTGCTTTGATACTAAGTAGAATTTGGTAGGTAAAGCCTTCTATAGTGGATAAAAAGAAGTAGAAGAAAAGTTATTCTTAAAAAAAAAAAAAAAGTAGAAGAAAAGTATGTATCGTGGGAAAATACATATGGAGAGGTTTTACTCTCTCACATACTGCCTTTCTTATTTATATATGGAGGGAATACAAAATGTACATAAAAGTGGGTATGTATTTACATGAGTACCCTTCTACAATACGAGAGACTATAGTACCCTTACAGGGAGCCATTGTACCCCTACTACATAACATTATTTAGCATATAACACAAAATATTATTCTACATATATCTCGGCAACAATTTTTTTATACCTTCTATTTATTATTTCCGAACAACAGCCATCTAAACTGAGGTCTTGAAAAACATGGTTGATCGATGGAGCTTCTAAAGATTTTCTTGTCAAACTCATAGATCAGTTGACTCCCAAATTGGACAAAGTATAAAAATCTTGCAAACTCACCAAATAAATTCCTCCCTTCTACTTTCTTTTTAGAATCATCAATTCATATAGGCCTAGAGGATACCTTAAAGAATGTGTGGGTCATTCATAAGATCCAAAATATGTTGGTGCCACAGCTAGGGATTGTAGAGCAAAGAAGAGGGAGAAGGAGGAAAAAGAGAAAGAATTGGGGAGAAATCGTATGGAGAGTGTACAGTCCCTCTCTCATATGTATTGTCATATATTGCAAAAGATCAGAATACAACTACATGAGAATATTTACAAGTATACCCCTTACATCCTAAGACATATGTACCCTTACATATTGTACTCTTATACATTCCCATGTACATCAACACCTGGCTCCTTGGAGACTAGAACATTTTAGACCTATGAATTAGAGCCGGACATGGACATTTTGTTCAACCAGTCTTACCAGCACAAATGTGGTTCTTTTTCATTGGCTAGAGTTTTTTTTTTTGGATAAGAAAAAAGGATTGTATTACATATATTAAAAAGGGGAATAAGCCATCCCTTGGCTATACATAAACAAGAACAGCTTATACCAGCTATACAAGAAAAGAACCCCTATCCCACAAACTGATTATATCCCTATAACAGCATTCCAATCCCTCAAAAAAGTAAGCAGTGTCTACCAGCTATACTAGAGTTGGTTGAATTTTGTTTTATTGGGTACGCATTATGTCAGCAATCTGTTTCTCTTTCTAGTTTTTCTTTAATAAAATCCGTTATTCATAAAAAAAAAAATCTGATGTTCCATGTTAGCCTTGTCTAAGAAATTGTTATTTGCAGAAGAACATGAAAAATAAAATAAAAGAATGTGCAACCCATCAAAAAGAAAAGAAGATTTGTAATATCTTTCAGATAGTTCATTCTGATTTAAACATATACACCAACACCAGTGTAAGCTTGTTTGTTCCATGTTTATGCAGGCTGCCTTGCGTGGTCTTTGTAAAGACTTGGGTATTCCTTTTCAGGCGTCAATGCTTAAGTATGCAAATTCTATCACAATTTATTTGGTGGAAAAAATTCTATCACATTTGATGACTAGAATAGTCTGATTCATTTATTGTTGTACTTATAGTCAATGCGGCATTGGAGTCATAAGAAGGTTTTATTGTAAAAAATTGAGGATGATTAAATGTATTACACTTCCAAATTTCTGTATGTGAATTTAAGTAGGTGTATTTTGCTTTCTTTGCTTGGATATTGTCTGAGAGTATGAGGTTATGAGCTCAGTGTGCAAGGTTTTGGTTCCGTTTTGGCATTCGGAACCTTCCTTTTAAGTGTATAAAAGGGCCAAAGAAAAATCCTGTTTTGGACCTCTCAATGTAAGGATTGTGGGATGCTAGGGGCAGGGGATCTGGACAGGGATTGGAGCATTGTTGTAGGGTGTAACCCCTTCTAATTATATTGGGTGGGTTCCATTTGGGGTTTTTGGTCTTCTTGGGGGGTTTTCTTGATCTGTCTTTCTCCTTGTTGTTTTCCCTATTTTTTGGGAGTTCTTCCCCCCTTCTCAATAAAGATTTTTCTTCCATAAAAAAAAAAAAAAAAATCTATGGAAACTGGAAAGGATACTTGTAGACAATTTTTGTATGTGTTTCGGTGAAGCCAGATTGGATGTTTATCTGAAGTTCAAATGATTTAAGTGCATGAATTATATTTTGGAAAATGTGTGTAATGAACTCTTGGTCCAATCATTTTCACTCTTTCAGATGGGAAGCTGGTCCAAAGCCGTTTGATGGGATTTGGGCTCCGTGGTGGTATAAAAGTGTTCATAAATCAACATGTTTCACATCACCAAGAGTATATCCATCGGTAGGTGCTTTATGTGAAGATAATACTATTTTTACTTTACAACATAACTATTTGCATAGGTTATGTCCTAATTCAAACAAATGTGAGAGGCTTAACTAAAAATTCAACTTTACAGAATATCTTAACAATTTATGGAAATTTGACAAGTGGACCCAACCAAACATGATCTTGGCAGGCATCAATAGAGTGAACCGTTGTCATAGATACACTCAAACTTGGAAATATCCTGACAACATCATGAAAATTATATAAATTTGGTAAAACTTTCAAATTCTTATGTATGTGCATATATTTGGACTTGTTTAGACGTATGGAACTTGGATAGTGATATTAGAACAGATATGATGCATTTAATATGTGCATTTTATGACACCTAAGGTGTCATCAAGCCAACATGTACAGGTATATGTAAAGAATAAAAAAAGTGAAGTATATCAAAATATGATAATATCAATGACTGTAACTATGAGAACAGAATACTTTCAAAAAGTTTTGATTGATGATAAAGTGTTGCTTTATATATCTGCAGATTAGGTTTGAACCTTTGCTCTAGTTATGTGATTTTCTAAATATACGACCTCTTATTTCTTTGCTTCTTTTGAACTTGTTATATATAATTTCACACCCACATGCACTAGCACTTTTCCAAAGGTGATCTTGTATGAGAATAGTTAAGTACAATTGTCATTATTTTTACTGTTCAATGAAGGTAATGAATAACCAGTCATGACTAAAGATTTGGCCAGTGCATCCAAAACTACACCTTCCGAGTCAATTCACTGGGTTTCTGAATCCACTGGTGAGATACTCATGGAATATATGCAGGGTCACTATTTGTACGCTTTTGTATCCTCTACAGGGGTGCAACTTGGATTGGGCTCAACCTGAACTCGACTGGGTTGGTTTTTCCTACCTCAGGTTAGGTTAATGTTTGGGTCATTGCTTTGGTGCAATTGGTGCAAAAGGTTAGGTTAATGTTGGGAATGTTTTTGATAGGTAATTATAGGTGAAGACGGGTTTTGAACCCAGGTCTGTGGTACAACACGCACAGACTTTACCAACTTGGGAAGCTGGGTTATTTGGGAAAGTTAACACGATATTAAATTGGGTTGTGTTACGGTTGAGGCCTCGGGCAACCTGACCCAACCTGAACCCAAGTACTTCTTTCTCCTTTATGTTTAACTTTAATGTATATATTTGATTGCATGAGTAAACATACCAGAAACTTGCTTTGGTGGTAGAAGCCGTGCATAACATGAGGGAGGATTTGAGACTTGAGTTCAACCCTCGTAAATCTCTCTTTAATTAACCTTAACATACAACATTTATATACAAGTACACTTGAGTAACCCAACCCAACCCAATCTGGTTGGGCTTGGGTTGAGCACCTCAGTTTTTTTTTTTTAATTTAAATTTAAATTAAAGGTAACTTGTACAGTACCACTGGATTTTTTTTAATAAAGGTCAAAATTGTACTTGGATAGGGGGGATGTAAAAGTTTTATTTCTTGAAGAAAACTTACTAACATTGGACCAGTGTCAATATACAAACACAACAACGAACCTCTGCTTGTCCAAAACCCAAAAAGAACCATATATTTAAAAACCCTAGATATCTTTGTGTTGACAGTAAATTAACCAACTCTCCCAAAACCTTAAGGTGTTAGGAGATACACAAATTAATATTCTTCAACACCCCCCCTCTGGAGGAACGCTGTTCTCTCCTGGGAACACACTTGGGGAGCTAGGCACTGGTCCACACAACGCATACACACGTGCACAACATTGCATCCGGAAAATACTTCCACTGGGATTTGAACTCACAACCAAACCTGCTCTGATACCATGTTGACAGTAAATTAACCAACTCTC
>JAOXJP010291039.1:0-18835 GCA_025762735.1 Platanus orientalis | reverse complement strand
AAAGTCCTACTACATGACCACTACATGTACTTACATTGTTTTGTGCATGGACATTGACAATACATAAGACCTAACACTTTTATTGGCCTTCGCAAACTACCCAAATAGTGAAACAGTGCCACTATAGACTTTCCTGGTCCACTTCGCAAACCAAGAATTGTGTACAACCTTTGTTGACTACCTTGGAAATCACATCACAAAAAAGCCTTGTGTTGCAAAGGGATTTCGCAATGGGACACTTGTATCATGAAGAGACCTCTTTGTGATGACACATGTCATCACGAAGAACATGAAATCCCAAACTCTTCCCTTTATATAAAGAGATGAGATTGAGCACGGAAAAAATAGTGAAGTTTGAGAGCCTAAGTGTTGTTGGAGTGAAGAGCAAGCTTGAGAAGAAGAAAAAGGCCTTAGCCTTGTATTCTCAGAGTTGTGCTCTTAAGGAGGAAGCTCTCTCAAGCATCCTCACCATCATTCCTTCTTCTCTTGCTCTTTATTCTTCTTGTGAAGTTCTTAGAACTCAACCATATTCCATGAGGAGAGTGTGCTTGATAACTTGAACTAAAGCTCTCCTTTAAACCAATCCTCTTTTTGAAAGGGGAAGTTTGGTTCTTAAAGAAGTATCCTCTTAAGAATTGGAAATCTCTTTGATAGAAAGATCATTCTCATTGCAAGGCTAACACTCTATTTGATGTATTCATAGAGGTGTTATGTTGTCTAGATTTTTGTGAAAATCTAAGAGTTGTTATAACTAACATCTAAGACCATAGGCTTTAAGAAACAACAAGATTCATTCATCTTGTGTGAGATTGCGACTCCGTAGCAAGACAAGGGTTTTACCCAAGCGAGATTATATCTCAGAGCTAGCTTGGTTGCATTCCTTACACTTTATGGGAGGACTTGACTATCTTTAAGAAACATGATAACGACACCTTCTATGCCTTGGATGAACTAGTTAAACTCAGAAACACTAAGTTGAAGGAACTATGGAAAAGTTGTGTGTTTGTTTTGTGAACTCCAAGTGAATCACGAAGGAACCTGTTTCACGGAAGGCACCTACATTGTGAAGGCACCTATACCGTGAAGACTTGAGAACTATGAGCCAACGGTCACTTCAAGTGAACAAGAATTGAAAGAGCTTCGTGAGCCACACTGCATCGCAATGCATCCATTTGTAAAGTTTTGCAAGGAACCTCTGTTGCAAGTTTTCCATTTTGCGAGCATCCAACTTCACAAACCATCTGAGCCATCGCGAACCACTCCTCTTCACGATCCATCTTTCATTGTGAGCAATTTGTCATTACGAAGGGCACTCATACTGTGAAGGATCTATCTTTGCGATTAAACTCCTCCATCACAATAGAAGCATTCTCTCATACTTGACTTCTATACCATTCCAAAAGTCAACAACATGTTGGAGAGAGAAAACCAATTACATGAAAATAAGCCAATATTATTAACCACTTGATCCCATATAAGTAGATAAGAAAATTCTATTTTCCAAGCATTCATTAAGATAGAGAAGTAGCAACAATCACGTGTTTCTTTTCCTTATTTGTCTCATCACCAATAAGGTTTTGATATGTAGTTGAATATATTTTCTTATTTCCAAAATATACTAAGATCTACAAGCTCTTATGGATAACCCTACCTTTTTTTACCTTAAAGAACTAAAAGAATCTTCAACAGTAAGAAATTCTATAACAACTCAGTAGTAGCCACTATGTTGCATCCTTGTTTTCTGATGCCCAAACCATTTTCATGAAAGTGTAACCATAAGGCCGACTTTGAAGTACAAACTTTACCACTTAGAATGATTGTCTATGTTGACACAGACCTGTGTAGGCGTGCCATTGATTGATACATGATGTGTTTTTGAATTGGAAAAAAATGTTTTGTGATGACAAAGTTTCTATAGTGTTATGGTGAATTATAAGATGTTGTGTTTGGGGTTAAAAAAGTGTTCAGGTGTAAAAAAAGAGTCACCAAATTCAAAACACATCATGTGTCAATCAATGGCATGCCTACATAGGCCTATGTCAACACAGACAATCATTCTCCTTTGAATTTGGTGTCTTTTTTTTTACCACCTACTTCTGCAACTGAACACTTTTTTTTAATGTTTTTACCCCACAACACAGCACTTGTGAACTTATAATTCACCATAGACACTACAAAGACTTTTCATCACATAACACTTGTTGGATTTACATAATTATCTTATTTAAAATTCTATATACCCTAGCCAAGTTTTTCTTATAAGAGAATAAAATTGTGTAATGTGTCGACCCACAAAGGTCATCAACTAATAAGATAAGAACAAGAACGGGTTGCCTTTATATCCTTGACAATCAATTTAATGGGTTGGGTTGGGTTGGGTTTGATTTAGTTTAAACAAACTGTTTCTAGATAAGGTTATGATGAGGTGTCATGAGACTAGGTATCACTCACACACCTTTAGACAAGTATATAAGAGGTTAAGACAAAAATGAGAAGAGAGCGAAATTAGGAAAGAATTCTCATCTAATTTGATGTTGAATACGGTCATACCCCTCCTCTATTATACTCATCTACAAGGTGTGAGGGAAAAGACACACCCTTATCTTGATATATCTTGGTATTTGTAACACCCATGAATATAGGGTTGTGTTGGTTGACAAACCAACACAACTATTTCTCTATGTACACAATTTTTCATTAAAGAATGAATGGATAAGATTGTGTTGGTTTAGAAACCAATACAACTCTTCTCAAGGAGTTATATATTCCAAGATGACTCTTCACAAGGAGTTGTGATATTTCCCAATCATCACTAATTCTCTTATAATTTATTTTCTCAAGAGTCATTTCCCCAAAGGACACTTCATTTTGGGTGTAGTCAATCATGACCTTCCCATACGCTTCTACATTTCCCACTTGGATATGATTGAGCACATGTGTTTTCTACTTTCCATTATACTGGGCAACTAGTAGGATTGACCAAATCACTACATAGTCCTTTAGATAATGTGATCTACTATCCTTAGTAGATCATCATCAATGTTAAACTGACTGTGTCAAGTACCCATACAAACATTATTAGATTGAATGTACTCCCTGGCGACTTTAATCACTTAATACAAGCATCATACTAGTGTCTCTGAGGCTAAGGTCTCACACTTAGTATTACAAACAATGACTTCATAGACCTATGAAAAAACAAAAGTACTCCCTACACTCATACCTTCTTGTGGAGTAAGGCTTTCCTTTTATCAAGTACTCCCTATGCTATAATCCAAGAGCAAGGCCTTCCCTAACCTCAACAATGTTGACTTACTTATCACCACCACTTGGTGATGGCATTACACGTTCTAGATCCCTATTAGTTTTCATCTAGCTTTCTATAGACTTCGTATGCGAGGACCTAAGCTGGTGTTTATATCTCATTAGTGCACTTAACCACTTCTGACCACATTCAGAACTATCTCATAAAATCAGTTTTTTTTAGTACTGAATATCTAGTATACATTCTCATACTAATTCAAAGTGATCGTACATTCACTATTCTTCTCAGGCATCTCCAAGATTCTTCTAGTAATGCCTCCCATATAGCCTCTAATACCTTGGACGTCCTTTGGGCCAACCATACCCATTTTGGCTATATGTTCTCTAAATCTCTCCAGAGACAATCCCTTGGTCATGGAATTGGCTACCATCTCTTCAAATGTAATATAGTCAACTTTAACTTTATCTATTTTCACTATATCTATTTAGTGATAATCTACATCAATGTGTTTTATCTTCAAGTTATTAATTCCACTTTTTATTATAAAGATAGTAAACTTGTTATCACAAAACACATTGAATGTGCCATTTGTCAAACCTAGTTTCAAATCTCTTATGAAACATTTAATACAAACAGCATACATTGTTGCTACCTTGCAAATAACAAATTCTAACTCTATAGTATACCTAGCAACACACGTTTATTTCTTATTGGACTAAGAAATTGCTCATCCCCCAAATAGGAACCCAATGATGTCTTGCTTGCTAGATCCAAAACCTAGCTTATAATTCTTGGTTCTTTTTAGGTATCTCATTATCCTCTTAACAGCTTGTCAATGTGTTTCTCCTATATTAGATTGAAACCAACTTACTAACGTAACTCTATAGAGAATATCAGGCTTAGTACAGATCATTACATATATCAAACTACCCACAGCTTGGGCATATGGTACTTTATTTATTCTATCATTTTCTTGATCATTTTGTGGACACGTTGATTTATCTAGTTTTTGTCCCTTGACAGTAAGTGTATTAACAGGTTTACACCCTTTCATTCCAAATCTATTAAGGATATTCTCAATATATATTTCTTAATCCAAATATAACATCCTCGAGCCTTGTTCTCTAGATATCTTAATACCTAATATATAAGATGCTTCACCCATGTCTTTCATCTTAAACCGAGAACCCAAATATGATTTGGTCTTATTAATCATTTCAAAGTCATTTCCGACCAACAATATATCATCCACATACAATTATAATATTATTATCTTAGCATCTTCTTTCCAAACATATACACAATAGTTAAACATGTTCATTTCATATCTTATTTCTGAAATAGCCTCATGGAAGGTCAAATACCATTGTCTTGAGGATTGTTTAAGTCTATACAAGGACTTCTTTAATCAATAGATTTTGTCAACCTGTCCTTAAATTTTAAAGCTTTTTGGTTGCTATATATAAATTTCTTCCTTCAATTCTTCATTAAGGAATGAGATTTTTACATCCAGCTGATACAATTCTAGATCCATATATGCAACTATAGCCATTAAAATTTTAATCAACACAAACTTGACTACTAGTGAATATATGTCTTCAAAATATATCACAGGTTTGGGTGAAACCCTTTGCTACCAACCCAGCCTTGTACTTGTCTAGTGTGCCATCAACTTTGTACTTCTTTTTAATTTACATCCTATTGTCTTTCAATCTTTTGGAAGATCTATTAATTCTAAGACATTATTCTTTTTCAATAGAGGATATCTCATCTTTTATAGCTTCTAGCCATTCAATTGAGTCCTTTAGATTCATTGCTTCCTTATATGTCTTGGGTTCATCAATAATATCATCTTCTATATAATCATCTTCCTTTACCATTAAAATATAATGGTCCTGAAATTGGGAAGAAGGTTCTCTAAACCTTTTCCTTCCACTAATCATAAGATACCTTTTGGTTCAGCAAGTACAATAGTACTTTCACCAATAAATTCATTTTGATTTATGTCTTTTATAGGACCTTGACACTCATGTTCATCTATCAATAAGATTTTCTCAAGATCACTAATGGGCTTAATCTCTTCTTTGAATGTAGCATCTCTGCTTTCAATAAGCCATATTTCCTTATGATAGAATCTATAACCAGATCCATTGTTAGGATAACCAATGAATTCACATTCATAAGTTTTACTACTTAACTTATCTTTAAGAGGATTTAGTATTAGAACATGAGCTTTATACCCCTAGATTCTCAAATTTGATAAATCTGGTTTTCTACCGGTCTAAAGCTCATAAGGGGTTAGTGACTTACTCTTTATAGTCACTCTATTCAATATATAAGTAGTTGTGCTCAAAGTTTGCCCCCAAAATAGTAAAGGGAGTCTTGAAGGAGCCACTACTGACCTTGTCATATCCATCAAGGTCATATTTCTTCTTTCTACAATTTCATTTTGTTGTGATGTATAAGGCATAGTGTTTAAGTGCATTATTTCATTCTCTTTACAGAAATCGTCAAAAGCCTTAAGGGTATATTCCCCACCCCTATCATTATTCATGGCTTTTATCATTCTACCTAATTGAGTTTCTATCTCCTTCTTAAATTCCTTGAACTTATCTAAGACTTTTGACTTGTGTTGTAGAAAGTATACATATCAATATTTTGAATAATCATCAATAAATATTATAAAATATTTCATTCCTCTACGTGTTTTGATTCTTAAGAGACCACAAATATCTAAGTGTATTATTTTTAATAACTTAGATGATTTTCAATGTTTAACAAATGGATTATTTGTCATCTTCCCTAGTAAACAAGGGGTATAGACTTCAAATTCTATTTTTCTCAAATTGGGTATTAACCCTTTCTGATTCATTATTACCCTTTTGTCTTTATTTATATGTCCCAAGTGTAGGTATCATACATAAGAATCAATAGAATTAGTAGAAGCAAACACATAAGAAGAATTTGTCATTTTATTGATAATTATTCGATACATACCATTAAGCCTTTCACCCCTTAGAAAGCCATGGCTAAGTTTAGAATTATTTATTACATAACCAAACTTCAACCTTATTATATAGCCTTCATGGTCTAATTCTAACATAGAAATGAGATTTCTTTTAATGCTAGGTGCAAATAAAACATTAGATAAAATAAAATTTAACTTACCTGACTGAAATTTGAAATCTCATTTTCCCAGCATATCACAATAAGAACTATTCTCCATATAGATTCTATGTTTTGTGATTGACATGTCTTTAAAGTTCACGAACCCATCTTTGGAATTGACTACATGTCAAGTTGCTATAGAATCTATCCATAAATCTTTTGTCATTAGTTCTGCTACAAGTGCCTCTGATATTAGCAATGCATAGTTTTGATTCTTTACTTCAATTGAGGAATTGTTGTGGTTGGGACATTTATCCTTGAAGTGACCTTTCTTTCCACAGTTGTATCAAACTCTTGAACTTATTGAATCGTCCTTACTTAAGATTCTTCTTCAAACCTTTCATTTGTTGTTTCTTTATTTTTTCACATGATTATGAAAATCTTAAGAGATAAATAATTCAGATTTTCTTTTTCCCTCATTTCTTTCTTGTTCAAGAACTAGAAGTGTTGGTAATTTTCCATTGTCAGTGCTTAACCTAAACAATTAATTGCAGTAACAACTGAATCTCATAAAGGTGCTAAATTATTCAACACCATTAAAACTTGCATCTTGTCAAATACCGAGCTACCGACTATAGTAAGATTTTTTTGTAATTAGAGACACTTGATTAATGTGATCATTCGTTTTGATAGTGTTATACCTCTCTATAAGCAATTGGATATAGATTCTTGATCTAGTCCCATATAGTGCTTCTAAAATCTTCATGATTTCTTTGGCAATATTTATGTCCTCATATAAAAGTATAAGACTGTCATCCATGTGGGTTAAAATGATAGACTTGGCTACCAAATTTTCATCTTTCCACTTTTTTCATTGCTAATCAACACCCAAATTGTCATCACCTTCTTGTTATATAGGCTTTGGTGTGTTTGAGACATAATTCAATTTGTCTTGAATAAATCCTCCTTTTCCAACTATCACAATTAGACCCATTGTGTTTATCAATGCGTTTAACTCCTTCCATAGTCACTAATTTTGATGATATAACTGAATTTCTTTGGTTAAACTATAATGCTAATGTAATGAGATATATCAATCTCTCTATGAATACTCCTTCACTTGATCAAGACTTCAATCTTGTATAAACATTTATCAAAAATACAATTTGATGCACCATATCAAATTCTTATCGAATCGTAATTATTTTGATTGTTTGATCAAGAATCTTGATAACCTTAATTTGATATCACTATTGGCCCACTAAGTTCGTCAACCAATAAGATAAGAATAAGAATGGGTTGCCTTTATAACCTTGACAATTGGTTTAATGGGGTGGGTTTGGTTTGGTTTAAACAAACCATTTCTAAATAAGGATATGATAAGGTGTCGTGAGACTAGGTATCACTTACACACTTTTGAACAAGTATATAAGATGTTAAGACAAAACTAAGAAGAGAAAGATTAGGAAAGAATTCTCATCTAATTTAATGTTGGATACAGTCATACCCTTTATTTATACTTATTCAAAAGGTGTGAGGGAAAAGACACACCCTTATCTAAATAACTCTTGGTATATGTGACACCCATAAATGTAGGATTGTGTAGGTTGACAAACCAACATAACTCTTTCTCTACGTACAAAACATTTCATGTGAAAGAATGGAAAAGGTTCGGTTGGTTGAGAAACAAACACAACTCTTCTCAAGGATTTGCATATTCCAAGAGAACTCTTCATGAGGAGTTGTGATGTTTCCCAACCATCACTAATTCTTGTGTAATTTATTATCTCAAGAGTCCTTTCCCCAAGGGACACTTTGTTTCGGGTGTGGCCAATCATGACTGCCCCATATTTTTCTACATAATGATCTTTTAGCTTACTGTGGACATCAGGGTCTGAGGAGGGTTCGGGTTCTTGCCCGTCCATGGTTTTCGGGCCCACTCTTCGGCGTGCAATGCTGGTGCATAAAAGGTCGCTAACCCTTTTATAGGAATGTTAGGCTTTTTTTAAAATTACCACCAACTCGGGATTAACAGATAGAGTTAAACATCGGTTCTCATCTTTAGGGGAAGAGGAGAAGTCTAAACCCAAAGTTCTAGGGGTTTAACTCCTAATACTAGTCTACTTTCTTAAGATAAAGGGTAAGTTGTTTAGTTACATTTTGGGAAGGTGTCAGGCACCCCAAATACCCGCCTTTTTAGGGTGGCTTCTCTCATTAATACATGTCTTAAATTATGCTAAAGTCCATAATTGTTAAATATAAAGTTATTGGACTAGTACACCCCCATGGTGTGATCATTGCAGTTGCACGTAAGACATAATCTCGAGTTGCCTACATACCCGATCTTATATGGTTCAGTGTGTTCTTAGGGTTTTGTCGGGATCAAACTGCATGTAGTTCTAAGGGTTTGTTGTGTGTGTCAATCTCGATAGTCAAGTACGTTTGACTGTGAGAGTGATTCAGGATAGATTCATTTTAGATTGTTTGCATACTTACAGAGTACTTTGCACTATTGCAAAATGTAAACAAGTTAGCGGATGGGGGTCAGGACGATGTTGTACCAATGCATGGTTTTAAAAACCTAACTGGACTATGGCTAAGTACTAGGATCTTTGGGTAGCTAACTATTACGACATGACCCTAAGGTAAGGTGAAGACCATAAAAGGTCGGGACAGGTTGAAAGGCAGTGATTAGGTAGGTTGACTTGACCTAACCACACTGACGTAGCAACCATGACTTAGGCGTTGTCTCCCAAGTGAATTTAGGTATCAGATACACTTGGAAATCACAAGCATATAGTCAACCTTACTATGATAGTAGGGAAGCTTCGAAGCATTTGCAATGAAGGGATTCCTAGATTATGTTTATTGAACGAAATGGTTTAAAGATGAAATCAAGTTGGGAATTAAGATAGGTTTCATCTAACTTTCACAGGCCTAACGCCTGAAATTCCTTTCAATGCCTAAATAAAAATTCAGGCATTGGAATGAAAACAGGGCCCACAGAGGTGCCTAAGCACATGGATGAATTCCAATATGTTATTTGCTTGTGTATAGACTTTAAAGAAGGTTAGGGTTCACTAGGGTGGGTCCCAAATCCCAACACCTGAATTTTTCCAACGCCTATATTTACTTTCAACACCAGAATTCTAACAAATTAAAATTCAGGCATTAAGTTTAGGACAGTCCACACTCTAGAAGGCATATATCTCTCCACAAAATTCTTTTGAGCGTGGTCAGTCAATTTGAAAAGCTAAGAGAGAGATCTTTCTAAACATATATGATAAGCCTATGTTTTTCTGATGCCTGATTGTGAAACTAACACCTACATTTTCAGTCAATGCTTGAATTTTAACTGATTAAAATTTAATCATTGGGTTTGGATAGTCTATACTCTAGAGGACATATCTCTCTCCATAAAATTCCAATTTGAGAGTGGTCAGTCAATTTGGAAAGCTGACAGAGAGATCTTTTCAACCATATATAATAAGTCTATATTTGATTGTGAAACTAATGCCTACATTTTCTATCAATGCCTGAATTTTAATCTGTTAAAATTTAGGTGTTAGGTTTAGACAGTCTGTACTACGGAGGGCATATCTCCTCTCTCCGTAAAATTCTAATTTGAGCGTGATCAGTCAATTTGGAAAGCTGAGAGAGATATTTTCAACCATATATGATAAGCCTATGTTTTCTCTAACTCTTTATTTTCCAATGCCTACTTCTCTAACCCCTGATTTTTAATTCCCTTAAAAATCAGGCATTAGGCTTGGACCCAAAATCCAGCAACCTTGTTTCGGCCATTTGGACCCCTTAGGGGTAGTGAAAAAATCCAAAATTTCTACCATATACAGGCATATACTAAGGAAATAACATATCTAAAAATTATCTTAAAATCATGTTTACAAAATTCTACATAAAATCAACAATAATTCAACTGAACTAGGTCTCAAAAGACCCAGATTTTGGGGTCTGTTTGGAGGGCCATCACAAGGCCTTCCACAGCTCCTAAAATCATGAAATTAAATCCACTAGCTAGCATATATATCTAGTCTAACATAATAAAATTTGGGCTCAAGCAGCTTAGTACAAAAATCACAATAAAAATTTACACTAAACATGGTTCAAAATTTGAGCAAATAGAGGTTGTTAAGCCTTTCTATGTAACCCGAATTAAAGCAACTGACTAACATGATTTGGACAGCATAACAACATGGTGATTGAGTATACTAATGAAACTAGATATGATTTGGCATGGGTTTAGGCTTACCTTGGGTCCAAGTGGCCTAGGGTTTGTAAAAGCCCTTCTTTTCCTTATTCTTCTTCCTCTCTCTTTTGGTTTTAGGTTTTCTTTTTTGTTGTCAACCCTATTGAGCACAAATTTGAGGGTATTTATAGCCTCTAAAGGGTTGATCCAAGGGCTAATATTGATCAATGGGTTTATTATGGTGGAGAGCTAGGATTAGGTGAGAGGGTGTTGAGGTGGAAGGGGGTTTTGAAGTGAAAGGGAGGTTTTGTGTTAACCTCACTTGGATTGGTGACATGGCACCAATAGGAAACAAGTGTAGTACCATGTTACCAACATTGGATCTTATGATTGGTTGGGTGGTTGTAGCCCATGGTTTGTCAAAGGGTGGTTTGTAGAGGGTGGTATTGTGTTGGATTGGGACATGGCACCAATAGGAAACAAGCATAGTACCATGTCACACACATGGGCTCTTGTGATTGGTTGGGTGGTTATAGCCCATGGTTTGGCAAAGGGTGGTTTGAGGAGGGCATCATGGTGATTCTCAGCTAAGGGTGAGGGCATTGGAGTCTTTTGTAAGTGTGAATACATTTAATGAGGGTAATGAGTTAAAATCTAAAAAGGATGAGCTCATTAACCCTAAAATACATTGGTCTTTCTTCATTACCTGTCTAGCTTACTTTATGGGTTCTTATACTCAAAAACATGTGAATTTAGTGTCTATTTTTGAAGTCCCAAACATTCTAGTTAGAATGGACTAGTCGGAACCGAATTACGATAAGGGCAAGGGGTGAAATTAGGGGTTTATTGGTCTTAAAATGCTCTCAAAAAATATTGGAGGGGCAAAATGGTAAAGTTGATCTTAGATCTTCATATGAGAGATGGCCCTTGGTCCAGGTGAGCCATAGCCTCTGACTATGGTGAACTACAATACCCGAGCAAGAAATTGGGGTAAAACCCCTTTTTTGAGCAATTGGGCAATATTGGACTGGAAATGCAGCTAGTTTTTTTTTTTTTTTTGTAAAATGCCATCATGGGCCATATTTAGAGGGTTTGAGGCTTGAGGAGTCTTAGAGCTATGGGAGCAAACAAATTGGATGTCGGGTTCCTGGGCAGTTGTCGAGAGATTTTTAAAGTAAGGTTGCTCGAAGAGATTGAGTTTTTATAGCTGCCTGAAGACTGATAGAATTTAACTGTCAGACATTCTCTGAATCAGGAGTTTGTGAAATGATCTTTTGAAGACAAGGGTGAAACTGGGAAATGGGCCTGACCTTGCTACATTCTAAGTCAAAGAGAACTTTTAAGGGCATTATGCGTGCTAAATACAGATGAAAAGTGCTTTTCCTTGGCTTGGGC
This sequence comes from Platanus orientalis, assembly GCA_025762735.1. NCBI lineage: Eukaryota > Viridiplantae > Streptophyta > Magnoliopsida > Proteales > Platanaceae > Platanus > Platanus orientalis. The sequence goes on along the minus strand of JAOXJP010291039.1, from coordinate 6,860 downwards.
AGAAATGATGGCTTAGGCCACATGGTTTCTGTAATTTAGTGTGGATTTAAGTCTTAGAGGCTTTGAATTTACAGTGGGGTGGCCACTAACTAAATGAATTTCTAATTTTAGATAAACATCTGGGAGTCAGTCTAGCACCTGATTTTTATACCTGATTTTTTACACTTTTTGAAGTATTTGAGGGAATCTGAGCAGATCATTTTCGTGAAAGCTTGCGTTCCTTAGTTTTTCAAAGGCCTTATGATTTTGGAGAGATGGACACCGACTGATCTTGATTTGGAGGTTTGGAGAAAGATTTCACAAAGGTTTGAGATTTTGAAATTCTCTTCTCAAACTTGAAGATTTGAAGCTAAGGTCGAGGCCGAGATACACCGATCGACCTTTCTGGATTTGGAGATCGAATGAATCTCTGAGAGCTTTTGTCAGGGCCATTTCTTGGTCAGGGTCATCATAAGTTGAGAAATTGGATGTTGTTGTTCTTGAGCAAAATCTGTTTTGTGATGAATTCCTTAGAATGAGGAAAAGCAAGGATGTATAGGACCTAAAATTACACCATTCAGATAATGGGAAAAGCTTCGGGGATCCTTCGAGGGTCTAGGGGTAAATTCCTGACAGTGAAAAGAGTAAAATGGGTAAAATGATAATTTTCTGTCTGCAGGACGAGAAATGTGAAAATGAGGATTCTTTACCTACGATGTTTCATGACAAGAAGACTTATATAGGCAAGAGAAATTCAATGATTTGAGTGGTAGATAGTGAGTTCGGGTCTTTTGAAGGTAAAAGGGTAAAATGGTAATTTTTTCACCTATGGTGCTTTGCTAAGGGAAGACTTACGGAAGAGGAAAAAAGTTACAGATAACACGGACGGAGCTCCTAAATGTGGACCCTCAAAGTCTTGTTGATGCTTTTGTGGAAGATTAGGGTTTGACCTGAAATGGTGTATTTGAACTGTAATAAGGTGCTTTGACTGATTCATTCACGACTGAAATATCTGAAGAGAATTCTCAGGGAATGCCTAACCTCCTAAAATCCAGGTTTGCTCTTCCTAAACCAAGGGTGCTTAGGGTCTTGATGCCTAAATGTTGTTATGCTGTCCTTATGCCATCAAATGACCTGAGTCAAAATTTGGGTGTTAACACTTACCAAACAGAAAATGGAAAAAATGTTTACCCCCTTCCCATTATAGAGAGATCTAAGGCCAATACTCCCAATTTTTCTACTCCCCCTGTGCTCCTAGACACAAAGGCAAGGATGAATAGAGTTAAATCCGTAAAAATGGTTCTTTTATATATATTAAGCATTATGTGCTAGCCTTTTTGTTTGGGAGCATGGGTGTCAACACCCAAATTTTGACTCGGATCATTGGACAGCATAATAGCATTTAGGCATTAAGACTCTAAGCCCTTTAGCTTATGAAGAGCAAACCTAGACTAAGAGGATAGACATTTTCCAGATGTGCTAGTCGTAAGTGAACCAATCAGAATACCTTATTACAGCCCAAACACACCATTTCAGGACAAACGCTAATCTCTCACAAAAGCATCAACAGGACTTCGGGGTCCACATTTTAGACCCCACCCATGTAATCAGTAATTTGTCCACCTTCTGTAAGTCTTTCTCCAGCAAAGCATCATAAATGGAAAATTTTCCATTTTGACATTTTGCCTTTAAAAGCCCAAAACTCACTATCTACCACTCAGATCATTGAATTTTTCTCTCCTATATTAGTCTTCTTGTTGTGAAGCATCGCAGGAGAAGAATTTTTATTTTCAATTTTTTTGACCCGTGGGCCAAAAATTACCATTTTACCCTTTTCACCTTAAAGCATTTACCCCCAGACCCTCAAAGGATCCCCGAAGCTTCTTTAATTGTTTGAATGGTGTAATTTCATATCCTATGCTTCCCTGAGTCTCCCTACTCTAGGGATCTCATCACAGATTAGACATTGTTCGAGAACGACAACTGCCAATTTCTTAACTCATGATAACCCTGACAAAGAAATAACCCTTGTAAGAGCTCTCAAAGATTAATTTGACCTCTAAATCCAGAAAAGCCAATTACTATGCCTTGGCCCTAGCCTTAACTTCAAATCTTCAGGTCTGAGAAAGGAACTTTGGAATCTCGAGCCCTATGAAATCTTAAATCTCCTCCAAGGGGTAAAAAGGCTATTTTGTTACATTTTGCTCATAAGGAACTAGAATGCTCTCTAGACCTCCAAATCAGGATCAATCGGTGTCCATCTCTCAAAAATCATAAGGCCTTCAAAATTTTTTTTAAGGAGCGTGAACTTTCACCAAACTTATCTACTTAGATACCCTCAAAAAACTCTAAAAAGAGCTATAGATAAGGTTTAAAAATTAGGTGCTCAATCGACTCTTGGGAGTTCATCTAAATTTAGAAATTCAATTTATCAGTGGCCAACCCATTATAAGTTCAGAGCCGCCAAACTATCAAATTTGCACTAGATTATAGAAATCTTGTAGCCCAAGCTAAGAAAAAACACTATTTGTCTATATTTGGCATGTAGAATGCCCTTAAAAATTCTCCTAAACTCGGAATGCAAAAAGGTCAAGCCCATTTTCTCAGTTTCACCCTTATCCTCAAAAGAACATTTCATGAACTCTTGATTTAGAGAATGTCTAACAACTCAATTCCATCAATCTTCAGGCAATTATAGAAATTCAATCTCTCTAAGTTACCCTGTTTTGAAAAATCCTCGACAACTACCCAAGAACCTGATATCCAATCTATCAATTCCTATGGTTCTGAGACTCCCTAAGCTTCAATTCCCCCAATGGTTTACATCGGAGATTCACAGAAAAACCAGTAGAATTTTTACCCATGAATTACCCAATTGCCCAAAAAAGGGTTTTTGACCCTATTTTCTGCTCAGGTGTCGTAATTTGGCATACTTGAAGGCTATGGCTCACCTGAACTAGGGAACATCTTTCACTTGACATTTTCCAGGATCAATTTTACTATCTTTCCCTGTCAGGGTACACATGTGAGCTTTTCAGGTCAAAAAACCCTGATTTCACCCGCTTGCCCTTTTCGTAATTTGGTTTTGACTGGACCAATGTGACTGCAGAATCTACAACATCTAAAAATGACATTGACTTGGCCAACTTCCGAACTCAAATGCTCGCAGGGTGTGATGACAGAGAGAGGGTTCGAAAACCTTATAAAGCAATAAATATCATTAATGAGCTAAGATTTTTCAACTTAGCTCATTAATGACATTTAATGCATTCACACCTTAAGGCATGTTTTTCCTACCCTTAGATTAGAATCTTTCCATCCTCTTTCTTACCCACTAGCCTTAGATTAATCTCTTGAATTTCAAATCCTTAGAGAACCCATCACACCCTCCCATTTGGCATCCCATTCATTCCCTTTGAACATTGCAACCAATGGGGTTTTGCCAAAAGGCATCCCCCATGTCTCCCATCCACCTCTCCCCATCCATACTCATTAGCACACCCCTTATCTCACCCTCTATTTAACAAGCACAAACCTAATCCTACCCTCCATCTAGCTACCTCACCTATCCATGCCCCTTAGCTTAAAACAATCCTAACCCTTCACCAAGATTAAATTATAGCCCTCCACCTATTTTAGGATAGACATCATCCTAGCCCATCTAACAAACACCCCAAGCTCAATCTCCACCCTCCATAGCACCAATTTGGGGCTATAAATAGCCCTAAATTCGTGCAACCTTAGGTTGGCAACAAGAACCCTAAAAATTTCTAAGGCAAAGGAAGAAGAAGAAGAAGGAAAAGAGGAAGAATTTCACAACCTTAGGCCACTTTGGACCCAAAGTAAGCCTAAACTCAAGTTCAATTCACCCATCCTTTTCATTATATATCAATTTAACATGTTGTTATGCTGTCCAATTCATGCTAGAGAACTGCTCTAACTTGGGATACATAGTAGAGGTTCAACAACCTCTACTTGCTTTCATTTTTAACCTATTTCCATGTTGATTTTCTTGCGATTTTTTTAAAGGGCTGCTTTAGCCTAAATTTAACTATGTTAGACTATACATATATGCTAGATACTAGAATCTGAAAAGAATTCTAGAAAAGGATTAGAATTACCTTAGGCTCAGTCTGTTCGTCCAGATTTGAATGTATTAGAAAAGAATCCTAAGAATCTAAAAAGTACATGGATTAGAAAAGGCTTAGAATTGGAATAAAAACCTGCAACTGGATTCCATGCACCATTTATTTGCCAAGATTTGGAATTTAAAACCACTACAATCCATGCAACTTGTTGCCTGGATTAAAAAAGGATCGATTTTTTTTTTTCTAGTTGATGGGTAACGTTAGTAGTTAATTTATTAGGTGAGAGGAAGTCTGGAATCTCTCAAGGTTTAAGCAGCCTCATATGCTCATGATAAATGTTTTATATCCCCATTTGCCTGCTTAGCAGACTTAGCATCCTAGAATGACTTCAACAACTCCTCAAAAGATGGAGTTATGAGTTCTTCAATGGATGCCATGGTCAGCAAATTGAATGACCTTTTTCTTGGTGTTGAACAAGACGGTTCATCAAACTGCTTGTTGAAAAGAGACAGTTATGGCAGGGACTTGACCAATAAAATAGGTAAAAAATAATTTTCCCAACAATCGCAACTGAACTAAAATAGTGGGTTTCAGCTTTTTCCTTAAAAAATTTCCATTCATCTTGGACAGAGGATGTGAATTCTTGCATCGTTGACATTTCTTGTTGTAGCCTACTGGTTCTGCTGGCAGCACTCTCCCGGAGGCCATCTACTGCTGTTTGCATCTAAAGACAATAGAAGCATAGTCAAAACTCTAAATGGCCTGCCATCCTATAGGATGCAACTCATGTCTCCCTCTCTTTTTTTAAGACAGTTATACAGCCAAGTCATCATTATCAGGGAATAAATTATACACAATGAGTTACCCCGTTTGCTGTTGGTATGGGGATTAATGGTAATGGCTGCTTAGAAATTAGTTGGAAATTCAAAATGAACAATAGAATATTTTTACAATCATTTAAAGATATAACAGAAACATTTTAGAAGTAATGGACAATCACTCTATGAAACATACTCTGACATTAATTCTAGGAAAAAATTTTAATGACAAGAGGGAGACATAAATGGAAACACTCCAAGAGGGAAACAATATTGGTCAGGAAGGAAATTCATATGGATCCAACTAAAAGAAAAGAGTGAAATGGAAAGAGGAACCACCTCAAACTTCATTTCAAGTTCACACAATTTCTAGGCATGGACATTTTGTGCTCCTTCTACAATTTGGGTCAATTTGGATGCGTGCATGTTAATGTCTTAAGGAAGTTCACTGTAATATTTGAAATAGATCATGTGGTCTCCACTGCTCTGGAGTGTTTCTGTGTTCAATGTCATCAAAGACGCAATGGAATTAGATAAACTGTGTTCAGTAGCCTACCAACAGTTTCTATTCAGCACTCATGTCCACTTAGAATTCCAATCAGAAAATCAGGTTATGGCTAACTAAATTATGCCCAGTTCATGAACTTAATAAAGAATTAATTAGGGTATAGCCATGTACACTGTTCAGGCCTATTTCAAATCAAAGAATACATCACCAATTTTCAAATAAAGAGACCTTAATGACTAATGGATGTAGGCAGCAACATGGAGTTTTTAATATCATAGGACAACAAACTTCCACAATGATAAAAGTGCTCAAACAAGTGTGCTTTAAGAATCAATTAGTAAACATGTATTGGTATCCAACTTATGGTTAGGATAAAGGGTTAAAGATGTTTTCAAATCAGAATCTCAGAACTAAGTAGACATATACATGGGACTGAAATTAAATGGGACAGAGTTGAGGTTTATAAAAGCATGAAGAAGTTAAGGAGTTAAGGGTCGTCACGCAAGTATTTCACCAAATGAAGTAGTATTTGACTCTAGAGAAGGATTATTTTTCCCGATTTTAAAGGGGAAGGATTTAAAGTGTGATAGAAAGATGTTCATTTGAACACTTTTTTGTTACCCCTACACAGCCTAATTTTTTATTGGTACCTATTTTTTATTATTTGAAAACTGTTTTTACAGTTTTAACCCTGTGCACTCAGGGGCGTGTTAGGACACAGAACTGGTTTTTATGCTCCGTAAAAAGCGTTCGAGCGACGAAGCTTTTCTGCGCTCCTTCGAGGGTTTCCATTTTCGAAATTTCCCCAAAATTTCACTCTCGAATTCGCCATGATGCGTCGCTCATCATCGAGGAAATTAGGGGCCGCCAAACCACGCGTCTTCCATGAACTACTTAGCGGTTGATCTCTTTCGCTCTGGTAATCCATCTTTCTTTGTTGTCTTCATATTAGGATTCAATTTCTCTGCCTCACAATTTTATCAATTCACTATCTTTTTATTGTTATTTTTATTGTCTTTGGATTTTTAGGCTTGTTTGAGTAATTTATGGTCAGCAACGATTTCTCTTTGGCGTAGAATGATTTACTTGGTGCGAACTGAATCTTGTTTGCTTATCGAGGGAATGAATTTCACTTCCGCTGTCGAAAAAAAAAATTCAATTTCTTTATTTTCTTTTCGTTCTTTTAGATTTGATTGGGGATTATAGTTGTAGATTTTGCTTGTTAAGGAAAAATTAAAGCTTGGATTGTTTCTATTCGGCCTTGAGATGTCATGGTTTGATCGCCAAATGCCGGGTGGGGAAGATTTGGGTGATTGGAGAAAGTCGACTATTAAATTTTAGGCAATTTGTTGTGACTTATGAGTTTTGTTAATATTATCTTACATGCACCTCTTTTAATATTGAAAAAAGAAATTGCAGCCTAGAAACGCCCCCCGTGTCAGTGTGTGTGTGTGTGTGGGGGGGGAG
>JAOXJP010291038.1:0-33165 GCA_025762735.1 Platanus orientalis | reverse complement strand
CTCATCTCATGAGATCAAATAATTACCCATATAAAGAAACAAATTCATGTGATGATAGAATATTAATTATTATTAATCAAATAATTAATTAATCATGCTTATATTTTATGTGAATGGCTTTGTTAGGACATATATTTCTAACAGTAAGAAGGGAGATGGCGACCATGATGGAAGCCATCAAGGGAAAAGCCTCGGCTACCATCAACGAACTGATCTATAGGATAGACCATCCATTTACTATAAAGGTGATGGCTCGAACACTACCTAACAAATTCAAGCCACCTCAGATGAAAATGTTTGACGGCAGCAAGGACCCTCTCGACCATTTAGAAGCGTATAAGATGTATATGAACCTTCAGGCAACCCCCGATGAAATCATGTGCCAGGCCTTTCCCACAACTATCAAAGGGTCCACCCGAGTTTGATTTCTATTGCTATAAGTACCTTAGAAGCTGCATGAGAAAGGAGGTCTTTTGACAAGTGCAAGTATTTGAACTCAGGAAAATCTCACACTCAAAACATAGGCAAACCCTACCATATTCCTTTGGAAGTTTATAAGTTCACCTCTCTTCCAAAAGAGAAAAGCACATCCATTATACCTCTACAATTCCTCCAAGGAAGATACCACAGGAATCTTTATGACAATCTGGGCCATGGATAGGTAAACTTACTAGTGTTTGAGTGACAAAGCTTGTATGCTCATATTCATATTAAAAAAAAAAATCAAAGAGTTCATCTTCTTCTCCCTTCTTCTTCTATGCAACTTCTTCTTTACAATACAAGCCGAGAAACTTGAAGTTAATCAAAGGTTGATTGTATCAAATGGTTGTAATTAACAAATCTTTTAAATTTGGAGTACCAGCCTCCACCTATAAAAATATAATAAACTAGCCTCTAAAATGGCTAGGTAATTTGTTAAACGAATTTTGCCTTATATACGGCTCAAAATTTGGTGTTAAAATTTTTTGGCACGCCCAGTGGGACTATACTTTCCTCTCATATCTCTTTAAGTTCCATTGCATTAATGGGTGTTTCCTTCTTTCATAGGTACCTCAATTGATTTGCTACCATGGAACCCTCTGCGATTCACCACAAGTCACATTGAAAACATGGGTTGAGGCTTTGGTCTCCCCACCACCATCTGTCCACATGGTTGAGGATTTGATGTCCCAAAAGTCACCTACGATTGAGGCTTCGGTCTCTCAAAAGTCACTTGTGGTTGAGGCTTCAGTCTCCTAACAAGGGTTGAAGCTTTTGTCTCCCTAACTTCACTAGGGGTTGAGGTTTTGGTCTTCCCCCTAGCTGTGGCAGCATTGCCTATTTGTATTAAAAATGGCAAATTTGATGTTAAACCAAGGGGTTATATTCCCCAAATCATTTTGAATAAATTAAGGAAACAATGGATACCTAAGTCTGAGTTGAACCTTCACGCAAAGGCCATTAAAGCCTCAGGAAAAGCACAGATTGTTGATCTAGGCAAGGGCCTTGAATTCCATTCGCCACAGTCAAATTGCACAAATGAGGATGACTCTTCAGATTTGTTAGGATCTGAACCTGTGAATGATGTGAAAAATCTTAATTCATGGAGAAATACTCGCCACCGCATACTACTCCACACATGGAGAAGGGAAAAGTCTTGGATGTCTAAAGCTGAAACTGATCTTCAATTGTCCAACTCTACTTGCCAAGAGAAAGTCCAAGTCAATGACGTTGATTAGCCCACGATCCCTTTGTTCCAAACATGTCCCACAAATTAGAATGAAGTTTCCCAGTCACGCAAAAATGTACACTCACGAAAATGATGGTATTCACGCGATGTCATAGTGGCAAATGAATGAAAGGTTTCCACATTCACGCATAACCAACATGAGGAAAAGTCTTATTCGCACACATCTGTTGGAGCAAATGAAAATCTTCATTTACCGCCAGAGAACCAAAATTTGACTACAATACACATTACTCTCACTGAAGTTCCCATTATGCTTGGGGGTCAAACAGAAGAATTGGTTGTCAATTAGAATGGGGCATTTAGGTGACTTGGACCTAGAAGAAACTCACATAATAAGGAAAGGAAATCCAAAGCAAGAACAATTGAAGGCCATATTCTCCCAAGAGAGTTACAATCGGGCAATGTGGTCACCTAAACCCACATGTGCGTCATAATCAGCAGCACAATCAAACAAGGGTAGAGTTCAAGAACTCAATGCTACTAACCAGATTCGAACCACTCAGGGGGCTTGAAGAAAGTAAAACATCAAAAAGAAAAAGGGTGTTATCCTCTAAACAAATGCAAAAAAGAAACATTACCCAAAGGCAAAGGGCTATAGCACGCAAGTTTTTCTACATGCAACCAGAGGTGGGAGATATATAAATCAACACAATGCCACCATGAGCACATCCACAGAGAGTCGACCCTTCCTTGCCCTCATACGCTAGAGGCAATTTGGGTTGTACACCTTACGTTGGTATGGATAAAAATTCGGGTTTACTTATAACTCTCAAGCAGTGATAATATTTTTCGGAGCAAAGAAAGATGCCCTTGCCAACACCCTAAGTCCTTCTAGGTCACAACCATGAGCTTTCAAATCTGCTAGCATGATGACCATACGTCAATTGGTAGCAAGTGCCAGGACACCTAGAACACCCTAAAGAGGGCTACCAATCACTAGAAGAGCCCCGACAGCCTCTCCCATCATGTTCTTTCACAAGGATAGTCCTCGCACTACACTCAAGACTGTTGTAATAGTCAATGTTACCGTTACCTCACAAGGACCTAAAGCGACAATAATAGGATTAAGAGGAGGACAAGATCTGCCAACTGACCCCGCAACAAATGTAGAAAATGTAGACCTCAGGGAGTACCATTCCGACTTTGAAGGCGAACACACAATAACAGCAGAATGGCGAGCCCAGGTAGAAAGCCAAGATCAATGCTTGACTGCTCAGGACATTGCAATAACTGAGTTAAAAGCCATGATTGAGCAGTTTATACTGTAAAGACAGGGCATAGCCCCACCAAATCATAATCTTATCATAGCAAAATCGGCAAAGTCAGTTGTTCCTAGCCAAATGCAATAGGGGGTACCCCCATTACACACCGAAGTATGTCTTTGCCACCTTGCCAAGAGTTGCCCCAGCTATGAGCGTTACACCCAATGTACCTATTCCATAAAGGTCATTCACACAGGGGTTCCCATAAGGACCTCACCCGTCTACTTATCATCAACAAGAGACACCCTTATATAGACCTACGCCTCCCTGGACATATGGTTACAATGCATATGCACAGCCTCCCTTTATGCCATATGGGTCATATGCGCATCCAGCTGCACCCATGATGGACCATAATTATATGTGGGCAATGATGACTGAAATGCTTAATAATACAAAGAGCAGAAATGGTAAGTACATACACAATCGGGAAGCCATACTCTCCACATGTGGACACAGCACTCTTCTCATCAAAAATTGTTTAGCCTCATTTCAACACATTTAATGGAATGACATATCCCAAGTAAAATATTACTCACTTCGAATCCCAATGTGACGTCATCACCCAACATGGTGACTTGTTAAAATTGTTTGTCCAATCTCTAGATGGGGCTGTTTTTACGTGGTATTCAAATTTGAAAGCTTATTCCACACCAGATTGGGATTCGATGAAATGAGCATTTGTATAGCAGTTCCATGGCACTTATAGGCCTATGAAACTATATGAATTGCTTAATGAAAGGTAGTGACACAATGAATTAGTGGTGGACTTTATTAACAAGTGGAAGAATATGTCTTATGCTTGTGAGAATGCACCTCCTCTTAAAACACTCCTAGAGATATGTCTACAGAATATAGCCTTCGAGCTCTCTCTCCATCTTATGGCATAGAAGTACTTTGGGTTCAATGACTTAATATCTAAAGAGCCGCTCTAGAAAGGAGATTGCTAGACCACAAACATGAGATAAAAGGAAAAGTAGTGGTTAATAAGATGAAATCCGCCATGGTAGGCACTAGAAAGTTGCCCACTAAGTTAAAAGTCAAACATGCTGCGGAGACAACTAAGCCAACAGAATAGGAAGCTCCTCCTAAAAGGCCAAGCATGAAGGAGCGGCAGGAGAAGGCTTATACATTTCATCCTAATGATTTGGAGAGTCTCCTCAAGCAAACAATTGAATCTCAGGATATCATACTCCCCGAGTCAAAAAGACCCACAGAAGTTGACAAAGTCAATGACCTAAAATATTTCAAGTATCATCGTATTCTGTGTCATACATTACAAGACTATTTTGTGTTTAAAAACAAGCTTCATGAATTAATTGACAAGAACATCGTGGAACTGGTCGCAAATATGAGGGCTACAACCACGAATGCTATATTCATTGATAAGGATATGGTCGACCTCATAAGTCCTCAAGATAATGCAGATGATAGTAATGATGAAGATGATTAGGTCATATTCAAAAGCAAGGTGACACATAAGAGAAGACTATAGGCCATTAAAGCAGGAACACAACCAACGTATAACTCTCCTAAACGTGCTCGAAAAAGGCCACTCGGCTTAAAAGAGGTAATCAAGAAAAAGGAAAAGGCTTCTAAAGTTACAGCCTCTACACCTTTACTCCATGAAAACAACTTGTTAGAACAACCTCTGCGAATGCTGGTGACATTGGATGAGTTTATGCTTGAAGATTTACTCTAGTCTCCAGTCATCACTTTTAATATGACGTCGTCTATATGTGATGGTAATCCTCTCCTATGCAGAGAATCACAGCACCAACACCACGTGGGTCAACAACAGTGATCGATTGGCTATAGAATAGATTGGCATACCAAGATCACTCTAAAGGGGTAACTATCCCAATGGCATTGTATAGATATAATACCAGCGGTATCTCCATTGCATTAACAGATTCTATATAAGACCCACCATTACGTTCTGCAATAATTACTTTTTTGCCTGACACCATGAAAAAGTACATACTTCCAGAATGTGCTAACCAAGTTTAGGTGACAAGCCTTCCCTTGTCATCGAGCTATATATTTCGAGGCATTTCCCCCAGATTTGAGGTTTCATTATTTGCTACCTTTTCAAATGAAGACTATCGATGCCTGCATCGTCATTTGTTTAAATTCATGATATCATGTAGAGAGGTAATGCACAATGACAACCTATCATTGCGACTATTCTCACTCTCCTTGGATGGTTTACTGTTGGATTGGTACATGGACTTAGCACCGCAAAACATACCTTCATGGGGTTATCTGATCTAAATGTTTATTCATGTATTTATAAGGCCAAGCATGGAGCCCTATGACCCTTGGAATATAGACCCCTTGAGACAACCTCCTCGACAACAGACATATGAAGAATTTGAGGGTGCCCCTAACCAAATCATCACTTAACTGTTGGATTCCCGACGGTTCGATAAAACAAGACAACCTATCAGACATAAGGTATATCTTACCCAATTTCTAGAGGACTCTCAACTCCCTCCACTCACACTATATATAGGGGACAGGGATCCCCATTTTCATACCAATCGTTTCTTAAAAGAAACTGGTTTGCCAACCACCGCACATGATTTATTGGTTCATTTTTTCCCGATTTCCCTTGACTCATATGCTTTTGAATGGTACTTGACGCTACCATCTTGTGATGTTTCTTTATGGCTAATGCTGATTAACCGCTTTTATCACCGACAAAGAGCATATAGACATGATCTCCGATACATACAAAGTGTGGTGCAATTTTTGCCTCAAGATCAATGGGACGTCGACATGGATGTCAGCGACTCCTCGACCTCGACTGATGAAGATGACAATGCCTTAGATTTATGGTAGACCCAACGTCGTGACTTATCTTTGTAAGGCATGCCACCCTTGGTCACCGACTTAGACAGCTCTAGTGATGACAATGACTCTAGCTTCACCACTGCATCTTGGGACTTCTCTAAGGATGAAATCCCTACTCCACAAATAGAGGCTTGCAATGTTACCAAACTTAAAATCACTACCCTGGTGGAAGGACGCCAACCATACTCCCGATACGTCAATCAAGTCAAGCTGCGATCTAGGAAACTAATTCTGTCACGGGGTTCCACAACCAATCAACCAATTGATGCAATGAAAAAGGCGACTATGGAAACCGAACACAGCATGACTATTAAGAAGATAGATAATCCCATTTCATATGATGTGATGGCTCATCTCAAGAAGATCCTGTCATTATTAACTATTTATGATGCTCTTTGTATGTCACCAGAGCTCAAGGCCTTTATGGTTTATACACAGACTCACCTAAATGAGCTTGTCACAAATGATGAGGTTGTTAGGGCTTCTTGGCAGACCGTAACACGAGAAGGACTGTGTATGCCCACAGTCACTTTTGAAGACACTGATCGATATTCTGACGATCCTAGCCATAATAGACCATTATTCATTACAGGTTCTATTGATGATCATCCCATGTCTAAGGTAATGATTGATGGTAGTTCAACAGTCAACATACTTCCAGCCAAAACCTTGGACTACCTAGGAGTAGATCCATCTCAGCTCAGACCCAATACACTTGTCATTCAGGGCTTCAATCAAAATGAGCAACACCCTTTCGGCTCTATCAGGCTAAGGACAAAGTTTGGTGATATAGAAGATTGGACATCTTTTTATGTAATTGATGCAAACACTGCTTACAACGCCCACATCTGTCGGTTATGGATGAATTAATTTCAGGTGGTCCCCTCCAAATACCACCAGTGTATCAAGTACCCCTGGCAAGATACTCAGGGTACCATAATAGCTGATAATAATCCCTTCCAAACAGTAAATGCTTATTTTGTTGATGCCACATATTATCAAAAGACTGATCCCCAGAAAATAGCACGTGATACTTCAGGGAAGGACAATGACAACAACGTCAAGTCCCGAAAGCTTAAGATATAGTATGGCATTAAAGCTACTAAGGACAAACACATGTTGTTACCAGACTCAGTAGCACGAAATTTCATCCTCCCACTAGCACACCTGTTAGGAGCACTAGTCGATCCTTATCGAGCATCTTCCATTTTCTTCCCTAAAAGCCCTATCAAATCAAAGGATCACTCAGGTCCCATACCAGAGAGGGAACTCAAAGATCCAGACAATCTTTCGCCACACATGAAGTTGGCTCCATAATTGCTCCAAAACTCCAGCTTTGACCAACAAGGGAAGTGGAAGAATTCTTATAAGGGCAAGGAAGTACTAACTCAACAATTTGAGCACTTAGTCCTCTATTCTAAGAACAAAGATGATATAAAAGGGTTGGGCAGGAAGCCCACCAAATTAAAAGTTTCCTCCCATGTAATAGCAACATACGGGATTGACTTACTAGAAGATGTTCCCTTTGAATGCTTATTTGTGAAGACATAATCACCATCCTCTGAAGATTTAATTATAGGGCTAGTAATGCCTGCTCCTTTGAAACTTGAAGATGGAGGCCAAGCAATAGTCGATGACCTGATCGAAGTAAACCTAGGAACGAAAGAAGACTTTTGTCCCACTTTCATCAGTGCACGCCTTTCCTTAGAAGAACAGGCACAACATCTAGAGTTTCTTAGACAAAATTGAGATGTGTTCGCCTAGAATTATTCTGAAATACTAGGACTGGACCCCAACGTGGTTATTCATTACCTCATTATCGATCCATCTCAGTGGTCCATTAAGCAACATCCTTGTAAGGCCAGACATGATATCGCCGACAAAATAAAGGGAGAAGTGAAAAAGTTGCTTAAAGCTAGATTCATTTGTAAGGTTCAGTATCCGAAATGACTTGCCAATATTACGCTTGTTTAGAAAAAGAATGATCAAATCAGGGTGTGTATCGACTATAGGGATCTTAATAGTGCATGCCCGAAAGACCACTTTCCACTACCGCTCACAGAATTACTGGTAGATGCTACCATGGGATACAAAGCTCTCTCTTTCATGGATGGTTATTCGGGATATAATCAAATCTAAATGGCTCCAAAGGATGAAGAGGCTACCGCATTTCGTATGCCAATTGGAATATTCTGCTATCGGGTCATGTCTTTCTATATAAAGAGTGTCAGTGCCACTTACCAGAGGGCACTGACCTGTATATTTAAGGACCTACTACAAGATGGGGTTGAATACTATGTCAATGATTTTGTTGTAAAGATAAACCTCAAACAGCACCACATTATCGATTTGGATCGGGTTTTTCAATAGCATGGTCGTTATAATCTGAAAATGAATCCTCTCAAATGTGTTTTTAGTGTATCTTCAGAGAGATTTCTTAGATTTGTTGTTCAACATAGGGGTATCGAAATAGATCCTAAGAAAATTACCGCCATAGTTGAAATGCCAATACCACAAAATATCTTTAATCTCAAGAGGCTACAGGGTAGCTTTGTATACATTCGTCGGTTCATTTCAAACCTTTTAAGATGTTGCCAATCCTTTTCACGATTGATGAAGAAGGGAGTTCCTTTTGTGTGAAACCAAGCCTGTCAAAATGCTTTTGATAGTATAAAACAATACATGTTGAAGCCGCTAGTACTCATGAGCCCGGCACTCAGTAAGCCATTACTACTTTATGTAGCAACTATGGAATCATCTCTCGGGGCACTATTGACCCAACACAATGAATAAGGTAAGGGGTAAGGTTTATATTACCTCAGCAGGACAATGGTCGGCACTAAGCTAAACTACTTTCCCATTAGGATGATATGTTTAGCCTTGGTTTTTACGCTACAAAAGCTAAGACATTATCTGCTTACCACGACGATACATCTTATATCAAGAGCTGACCCATTAAAGTACATCATGAGCTGTCCCTCAGTGCAAGGGCGTATCGCTAAGTGGACTGTCCTTCTCTCATAATTTAACATTCACTACGTTCTGCAGTGCACAGTCAGAGGTCAAGCACTAACAGATTTCCTAGCTGCACACCCAGTACCTGATGGTTTACCCCTTTAAATGGGGTTGCCCGATGAGAACATCATGCAAGTCCAAATAAAGAAAGATTGTGAAATGTTCTTTGATGGAGCATCCTGGGGTCCTTCTGCTACCCAGGAGATAACATAGATAAGTCTTCAAGAATTGGCATTGTCTTTGTCTCCCCAGACAATGGTATCATTGTGCACTCCCTCACACTAACAGAGGGTCGCTCGAATAATGAAACCGAGTATAAAGCTCCGATCGCAGGACTTGAACTGGCTTTGGAAATTCCTATAGATGATCTTACGATTTACAGAGATTCAGAGCTCGTTGTCCGCCAGATGAACGGTCTTTACCACATCAAAAATTCAAGCCTAACACTTTATTTTCAAAGGGCTAAAAACTTGGCCAAGTTGTTTAGGCGCCTATAAATACAGCATGTTAAAAGAGACCATAACGGAAAAGTTGATGCATTGGCTAGCCTGGCCACATCTCTTACGCACCCAAGGGATGACTATCTAGTCATCCATATTGGAGAAAGAAGGGTTGTCTCCCCATTGTCCGCAACCATTGAGGAAGATGTCATCCTCACTTGCAGCATAGACTTGCAAGAGTGTGATGCACAAGGTATGGATGACAAATCAAACTCGGGAGAGGAAGATTGGCGTAAGCCCCTAACTCAACATCTTATGAATAGAAGGGAGCCAGCTGACCCTATCAAGCCTGCCAAAATGAGACGGCGCACTCTTCAATTCACCCTACAGGGTAATCAATTATACAAGCGGTCACTTGATGGCATATTGTTACGTTTCCTATCATCCTATGAACCAAGCAATGTAATAAATAAAGTGCACGCTAGTGTATGTAATAGACACCACAACAGCCCTAAGCTACAGTACCAATTGAAAAGACTTGGTTACTACTAGCCAACAATGGCGGTTAATTGTATTAAATATGCCAAGCGATGTCATGTTTGCCAACTACATAATGAATATGGCCATGTGCCTGTCGAACCATTGCACACTATCTCATGTTCCTAGACATTTTCTAAGTGGGGCCCATTACTCCAATCTCTGCCAAAGGGCACCGCTACATTCTTGTTGCAACAGATTACTTCTCTAAATGGGCAAAGGTTGTCTCCTTGCGAGATATTAAAGCTTCTAACATAGTCTGGTTTGTCAAGGTCCACCTCATAAATAGGTTTGGCGTCCCTGATCATATAATTATAGACAATGGTTAGTCGTTTGTCAGTTCACCTCTATACCGACTCATGGCAAAATACAATATTGATCTAAACATTCTTTACACTATTATCCTCACGCTAATGGTTTTGCAGAAGCCTTCAATAAGACTCTTTATAAAATCATCAAGAAAAATGGTCTCTAGACACAAAAAGGATTGGCATGAGAGCTTACCGAAAGCACTTTGGGTATATCGTACTACCTTTCTTACACCAACACAGGCTACCCCCTACTCCCTTGTGTTTGGAGCAGAGGTCATTCTACCGGTTAAAATCCAAGTCTTATTGCTAAGGGTGGCAATACAAGATGGTGTGATGGACGCAGAGGTCGCCACAATTTGCCTTGCAGAACTTGAAACCCTTGATGAATCCAGGTTAGCCGCACAACAACATTTTGAATGATATAAAGCCCACATGAAAAGGGCTTACAACAAGAAAGTTAAACTTCACTCCTTCACCAAGGGTGAGCTTGTCCTTCTTATGCAATCACCACTTAATCCCACTAGAGGAAAAAAAAAAAGGTAAATTTGCCTCTAAATGGGACAGTCCATATGGCGTTGAAAAGGCTTATCCTAATGGTGCATATCTCCTTCGTGATGCAGAGGGTAATCAAATTCTCCCTGTCACCAATGAAAGATTCTTGAAGAAATATTACCCATAAATGATATTCATGGGGCTTCGAGGAACTACATTGGTTTGATCCTATTTTACGCAGGTACGTAGGCAGTCTAGGTCTCTCCATGACTCGGATGCAACCACATCATTGTAAAAAAATCATTATTGCTAATCTCATTAAAAACTAGTAATGGTAATGAGATACAAAAAGTAGGCAACCACCAATCTTTGGTCAAGGGATCCTAAGGGCAAAAAAGGGACATACATATATTACATAAAGTGTGATGGAAAGGGCATGGCAAAAACCTGTATGAGTACCACAAGTAAGAAAATCCACTCATGGCAAGATCAAATTCTTGTTGATCCCATTGAAAACCAGTAATGGCAATGGGTTGCAACAATTAAGCGAACCCCAAACCTAGTGGGAAACCACTAGGGGCAAAACAAGAACAATAATACCTAAAATCCCATAATCGAACTACGACCGGGCTTGATCCTATTCCAGGGTACATAGACAACCTGCCATAACAAGACATGCACAACCCCATCATCATCCACACCCCAATTTCTTATTGAGAACTATATCATTATGTCTCATAACTACATGAAATATTTCTCAAATGGGGGGACAAATTACAAATTACATACACAAAAGATTTTTATGAATTTTGATTATATGTGAACCTTTTGTATGAACATTATCATATCATTACAATAAAGGAAATAACATAATGAAGGGCACCCTGCCCTATGACCATGCGACATCTTTAGTCCCTCGCCGCATCAGGACTACTAAAACTCAGAAGCTTGGCACACAATGTAAGTAACACTTCCGCATTTACCTCTAGGGCATCATTCACAGCATTGACATCTGACTGTACCGTGTTGAGGTTATAGATAGCCTACCTAGAGATTCCATCGCACCGATCGCTCCTCGGCTCATCAGTTCGCCCCTGTAATAGTCCACCATATAGATAGTCCGACAAATCAAGTTGCCCATGTCATCAACGAACCTCTTGCGAGATTTCAAGTGATTCATTACTTTGTTGTAGTGTTCCTTCAACGCCTCCATTTGCGCTATCAACTTATTAGCATCTCTCACTAATGGACCAATCTCTTCCAATACCCGGGTTTGTTGAGTAGTTAAATCAGGCATCCTTATTTTTTCTTCTTGAAGGGGCAAGTATACATCATGCTCTAGCCCCTTCAGCACCTTAATGTCCTTGACCTCACAAAGTTCAGATAAAGCATCAAGGACGCACACCACTGTGCCCTTGAACTCAAAGTTGTACACACGAGTCTCTATGCGAGCCGGCGTGTTTAAAACCCCTTCCTAGATGAAAGAAACATCCGCTTCTTCAATAGACATGCCAACCAAGTGCCTGATAAGCGCATCTCATTCCCTGTGAGCCTCATTGACTCGTGCCTCCACTTCTTTAACGACAAGATTTCTCACCACATCTATAAAATCAATATCATTAGATCATGGAATCCAAAAGAATCAATCACTTAGATAAATAAGGTACTTAATAGATACCACAGTCGAATAAAAACTCAGGATCCTCCTCCTTGGTTGGGGGAGATTCGTCCCGCCTCACTCGTGACTGTGATGATTCTCTAACTTCGAGAACATTGGCAATCCTCTCTTGGGAGCCATTTCTCTAACACAGAAATAAAGGGTATTTGTAAAAGCTAGAAGAATGAGAAGGGTGGTTGGCACAACCCTCTTATTTATAAACATGAATGGTCGTAATCCTTTAGAAAGAACCTCTTAAAAGGAAAACAAAAGCAACAAGCCCATCCTATTACAATGGTCCAAATTCAATCATCACTAAAGTACCTCTTGCAAGGCAATGGTTTGATATCGTCGTTAGAAGAACGTTGCTAACATTGGTTTAGAGATATACCATCACAACGTCCACTGTAAAGGCAGGAAATCTCAGTTACACGGAAAAGGGCACACATGTGCGTGGTTTTTGACTCTCATAAAGCCAATACTAATTCACATCCGACTCTCATAAAGTCAACTCTATTTGGCTTTCACAATGTCAAAGATTAATGGGATTTGACTCTTATAAAGTCAATTGTATTCAAATCTCATAATGTTAATTGCACATGATTCTCATAATGTCCACTACCTTTGTATTTGACTCTCACAATGTCAATTACACGTGACTCTTGAAATGTCCACCACATTTGACTCTCACAATGTCAACTATGTTCGACCTTTATAATGTCGACCATATTCGACTCTTATAATGTCGACCACGGTCAACTCTTATAATGTCGACTATATTCGACTCTCATATTGTCAACCACATTTGACTCTCATAATGTCAATTACATTCGACTTCTATAATGTCAGTCTTACTTGACTCTTACAACGTTGAGTAAAGAAAATGATTTAAAAAAGAGAGAAATGGCAAGAGAAGACAAGACAATAAACCATAAAGCCCTATCTCTTTCTTCTATTAACAAAAATGGGGTTTTACACTATGCCAAGAGTACATTATTTTAGAAAGGTAGAAAAGAGACATTTACACAGGTCTTCTTCAGTGGCCAGGGAGGATCGAACTTGATCACCCCGCATGATGAATTCTTCATGAAGATGGTCTACGGTAGAGGAAACAGTAGTGATTCTTGCTTTAAGGACGGCTCCTTCAGTTGTCTTCGCCTCCCGGGTCATTGTAAGAGTCATAATCCGAGCCTGTACCCTTGATAGCTCCTCCCTAGCACTGGCCAAATCATTATCGATGCTTACTACTGAGTCACAAACCTGGTCAAGTTCTTCCATCAAAGCTTCCTTTTCAGCTTCTGCAGCACTTAGATTGGCTTGGGCTTCAACATTGCTTTCAATATTAATAAGCTCCAATGCCAGGGTGGATTGCTTCACCAAGGATTCGAAATACATTCACAAACTTCGTCTAAATCCATCATTACGAATGTGGATTGCTACATCTTTGGCAAGGGCTGTCAACATCTCATCCCATGTACTCATAAGGTTAGGTGACAAAGGTGCTAAAGTCAACATCAAGTTGAGCATCCCTTAACGGATCACTCACATCCAAGGCAATCTTGGAAGGACATCGAATGGCGCTTGCAGTGCTCACAACTTCATTTAGACAAGCAAATGGGGAACTGTTAGCAAAGATTCACAAATACATATCTTGAAGCAAAGCGAAAAGCTTACCATGACCCATGGGGAAAATTTCTACAAATTCCTGCCTCGTAGGGAGGTTCTCCTCAATAGCTGGATTAACAACAAAAGAAGAATTTAGCACTTAAGAATGCACAAAGATAAAGGCGCAAGAACCACAAGGGGAGGGACGATATATACCTTTCTTAGAAACCATCATGTCTTAGAACAAGTCATTGTCTGCTGGCTCTATCATAAGTGGGTCAGTAGTGGGCTCAAGGAGAGTTACATTCACCACTACCTCCTCTCGAGCCAGGCTCTTTCCTTGAGTTACCCCTTGTGTTACTTCCCTCCTCAATTAGAGGATCGGATGGTGCAACAGGAGCATTACTAGCAAACTCGATACCAGGCTCGTTGATTTCAATAACAGTCTCGTCTTGGGCCTTCTCAGTCTCGGGAGGATTATTAGCTTCATGCTCCTCCGTACCAACAAAACCAGAAGATTCATTCTTAACCGGGATCCCTTTGTCGTTATCTTCCACCCCTTGATCATCTACCTCTGTTGTGGTAGCCAATGACACACTCGGGTTATCACTAATGTTTTTTTATTCATCAACTCACAGGTTACCCTCCCTGGAACCATCAGTCCACCATTGGTCATCTCTATCAAAGCTCTCATAATCATAAGATAAAATCCATACATGTATGATGAACATACCTCAACACGCTCTTTTAGGGGTATTGGGGAGGGAGGATTCCATAGCTCTTGCTCACGGAGCAAATTAGAGGATCCCCTAACCTTTAGAATGCTTGAAGAACTCCTCCTTTTGGGAATTCATGAGGGTTTATCATTCAATGACACCTTTTCCTTTAAAAGGGATGTAAGGCACCTGTCTCACCATCTCGTGTGATGTGGCTAAGGCCTGTTGGACTTGAGCCGATGCCTCTTTTTCATTGCTTGGCTCATCACTGAAGTGAGTAGGCTGGTCGATGGCAAGTGAGCATTCAACCACAAAACGAAACCCTTCATCTTCTTCTAAGCGTTTATCTACCGTCCATGTGTAGATTCAGATGTTACGAAGGGCAAATTCTTTCTCGTAGCCACCAACTCCTTTCTAATATTTTCTCTAAAACTGGGAAGAGAGTCATGAGTCACCGAGGAAATGTCTTGGCCGATGAGAAAATATGTTTGAAGCTCGCACATGATGAGCTCGTGCACAGTGCCCCCACAATGCCATAAGGCCTCGAGCTCCCTCCTGATTATGCTGTAAACACCGTACAATTGTCGATGGGAGGCATACTGCTGAATACCCAATGCCCCCCGTGGCCTTTTGAGCGCCCTAGATCTAACAGAAGTAGAACCTCTACCTATGGAACTCTCTGGTTCAAGCCTTTCATCAGTAGAAGTGCGGGAAGGACTATTAAAAGGCCATACCAAGCCCTGCTCCTGCATCACTGGCAATTTGTCAACCAATTGTCTCTGTTCCTCAATGGTCTTACCCCCCAACACAAATTCCTTAACAAATGGGATCTCGTCTTGTCTCACTTTTGCCGTCGTGTGCTATGAATCTTCAAAGGGGTATCCCCCAATGTCTTCAAACCATCTTCATGGGTGGGAGAAATCAGTTCAGGCTCCCTGGCCCTATCAGAAGATGGGATGTGTTATGGTCCCTTTCCATGAGATTTGTTTGTTGCTTATATCTTCCTCTTTGTCTTATTTGGCTCTTCTCCCTCAGTGGCTGAAGAGGATAATGGTGTTGAACTAGTATCTTCTTGATGACCCCACGGCCACTTATTGGATCATTTAGGCCATTGGATGCCTGATGTTTTCTTAGCCAACGTCTTATTCTGAGACTTGTCGGCCATTATTATGGTACCTTGACCATCATAAAAAATAACGCAGAAGTTGTCCTAGTCTTCATTATATCTCAAAACTGGAAAAAAATAGTTATACCAGCACTTGGCATAATGATAATCAAATTGGAGGTTGTCTTGCTTAGCCATTTTTTCATGGATAACCGCACGACTACCTATGCCTGACCTTACAAAGTATAGGTACGCCTTCTGAGTCCTCTCCAAGTTAGTCGTCCTACCCATTGTCTTCACACAGGTAGGGAGAGAGATGAGCCCTTGGAAGCATAAAAAATTGTTGAGCAAATCAATGAGGGCTGTATGCCTCAATATGAAAATAGTTGTCCCTCCTCAATGCTAGCTCACCACTCTGAAGAGAGCAAAAATATGCCTAAGCCTCCCCTGCTAATGACCCGTCATCCACCAGGGTCTGCTTCTGAAACAAGTGGTCTGGGATGAAGACAAGTTTCTAAGTAAAGTAGAATAAAGCAGCAGGCCATAGCACTATCTCTACTCACTGATTCTTTAAAGTGTTGATATATGCAATGGTGCAAAGATTCTTTTCTCCCTTTTTGTAAATGGAAGGGAAATGAAGCCCCAACTAGGTGCAGAAATATTGAAGGGGAAAGTACACTAGCTTCTTCCTATTTCGATCTTCCTGAAGACCTGCTTCCACGATGTCTCGTAGGCCACTATACAGGCAGCAAAAACTAGGAACCATCAGATTCATGCCAATCCTGTTAGCTAAGTTTGCAGCAACAATGAACACTCTAGGATGTATACGCTCACCCATGCTGCTAGGGAGAGCCTATCCACTCAAAAAGGCTGTATAAACTCTGAATAAGAATGCAGGACTGTTAAGGTTGACGCTGCGTCGAATATGGCTTTTGGTCCATAGTAAAGGTTTGCTTCTAGCAATTATACCAGAGGGACCCTGGCAAATGCATCCGAGCCAATTTCCATACGAGATGTTTATGTCATTAAATTTGGAGAATATCTAGAATAACCTTCGACATGTTTTGGAGAGCATCTCTAAGTGAGCATTAAAGGGAGTATATTTCTCCATTAGTCTCTCTTCAAGAGGCAGATGGCTTATGCCAATGAATTCCTATAGTGAGATGCCTAGCTCACTATATTGACATAAAAAGGTGTTGGTGTCAGGGCACCACCTTGAGATTTCCTCTGCTACTATCAAATGATGATTTTCAAAGCTACTAGTAAAACCACGCAATGCTTCAGCCATCTCGACATCATCTATCTCTGCGTAGTAGTGGTTAAGGCAATGTCCGATGAGAGCTTCCTATCTACTCCCACCACTTGAAAAAGAAGAAGAGCCCCTGTAAATCTGGCCTACCCACTTTGTTTCTCCCAATCGGATCTTCTAAGTTAAACTCCTAAGATTATTGGTGGTAGAGTCCTTGAGAATTTCCCCTTCTTTAATGAAGGGAAGTAAAATCTCACGGATTGAATTTTCTCGATGAGCCCGATCGTTTAAGCAACACCAACCCTTGCACATGGTTCTAACTTAATCAGGCAGGCTTAGTGCATGCTCGGTCATTGGGTCGACAAATTCTAGATCAAAAAGACTCTAACTACAAGCCCATTTGTGAGTCTGATGAATTGGGGAAAGAAAGCTTTCATGGCACTCGCGGTCGTATAAGATTTCTCCTATGTGCCATTATTCTATAAGAAAAAGAACGTCAAAATTAAATGTGGAAGCAAATTAAATATATTTTTTACAAAGTGCGCACGAATGAGCACTTCTGGTGCATGAATGTAACTCATAGTTATTCATTGGTGCATGTTTTAGCAACAACATTAATCAAATGGCATAACGCCTCATTGTAGGTGAATGACCAAGTTATTATCCATTCACGCCCAGCATCCTACTTAGTAAGGAGTGCGCGAATGAAAAACACCTCAACCCGTGAATGAACGAAGGAAGAGCCATTCGCGACCACTCAATCTAGCCCAGAGGTGGCCAATGGTTGCCAAAAACCTAATCCTCATCGGAGATGAAGACCAGAGTTCCCGAACATGTTTTAAAGCCCAAGAAGCTTAAAACCGTAATTCCTATATTGAGATCCTAAAGGGGGGTGAATAGGATCCTATTAGAATTTCTTTTCAATAACCCCAAATTCAATTATTTATTTTAATTAATTAAGTTACTCTTAATAAATAAATGCAATTGAAATGTGTTATTGTATATGAATGGGTTTAATTCTATTGTAGGAGAGATTGTATCAACATGTGCAGAGCTTGACAAATAAAAAGCACAACATCATCAACCACACAAGGCACAAGATGAATAGTGGTTTGGCATGACAACCTACATCCACTCTCAAAAGCTCACCACCGAACCTAATAATTTTATTAAGATTGAAGTCAATATAGTTACAATCAAGGCTAAAATTATCAAAGATCCTAGTCTACTTGGCAAGCAAGCTTCACCTGATGTCTCCGACGGGTGTGGTCTAAAGGTCTACTCTTCCGGTGTCTCCGGCGGAACAGATTTGGGTGCACACTATCGGTGTCTCTGGTGATAGTACTATTCTCCCGGTGCCTCCGGTAGGAGTGGTCTCACAGTATTAAATAAAAGTTTAAGACAAGAATTACCTCATTATGGGTTGATGTTGCCTTGATCACATAACTTGGGGTTGCTCCTCCTTGAGCTTGGTTTGATTATGGATCCCCAATTGCTTCTTGGTTGGCTCTTCAAGTTAGAGAGCCACACTTGATGTGTTGCTCCTCCTTGAGCACAATATGACTATCAAGCCCACCTTTCTTCTTAAGGGTATACACAACCCTAGGTTTCTTTCACTTAAGTATTTGCCTTGGTTGGAGCAAGGTGGAAGAGGGGAATGGTCCTTCTTGGGTGAAGATTTACCTATCTAAGCATAGCAAGTGGTTCTCCAAAGATTGGAAGAACACTATCTCACAAAATCTATCAAAGTGGGCACAAGAGAGCTTTCAAGTATATGAGATTTTCATAAAACCATTAGCTTTTCAATGGGTGCTCAAACCCTTATATAATGAACGAAAATAATCCATATCCATTGGATTAACACATCCCCAAACGGTCAAGAGTTATTGGTCATAGATTGCCAATGGATTTTTAAAGTTTTAGACCGTTATACAGTGTTTTTGGTACTTTAGATTGATTTGGGATCGATCCAAGTGCAAAAAACACTCAGAAACAACAACTAGAGAGTTGTTGGATCGATCCTAGATCGATCCAAATTAGTTTGGATTGAAGTGGTTCAATCCTGGTTCGATCCAAATTCTTTGTAATCCCTCTTTAGGTCTTGGAAATGTTACAGATGACTTTGGATCATCCCCACATGACTTGGGAAGGTCCGTGGACCTTGGAAAACCCAATATGAGACCATGATTCACTTTGATTATCGTACAATACTTGATTTACCTTGTGTAGGCTCAAAATGGATCGTGAATCCTTCGGGATGACTTACCGACTCCCAGATTGATCTCTTGAGGCTTTCTTGATGCTCGATGATGATCTTCATGTATCTTAGACTCAAGGACCACCTAGACTTTAGCATGACTCAACTCATGTCCTAGTCTATACCACACATGTATTTTACAGACTCATGGAATTTATAACGTATTACATTTACAGAAACAACACCAAACTCTGCAAAATTTGTAACAAAATACTCATCTTGGCAAGGGAAAACTTTCTAACCAAAATATTCAAAAGTTTGGAAACCCTAACTTACCAAAGTAAAAGAAGGAGGGTTTCGGGTTCAAAATGACTCACAGAGAGGGTTCCTACGGTTGAAAACACCCAAAAATGGTGTTGAATTGATCGCAAGAATAAAAGAAAGTGATTAGGTGGATTAGAATGAAAGATTTGTGCCAGGAATCAGAGAGGGGAGGAAGCTTAAACTCTTGGCAATGACAAATTTTGAAAATGAGCCAAGGAAGAAGAAGACCAAATATTTATACCCGTAAGGGTAATTTGGTCCCACCACAAGGAATTTAAAAGGACCTGCCTATTTGTGGGGGTAAGATGGTCCTTTCATTGTCTAGCTGCCAGCGAAAGGTAACCGAAGAGATGTGCACCCTCAGCCATCATCACTCCTCGAAAAATGAATTTTCATATCAGGTTGTGCGAATGAGACATATAAATCTCATTTGCCTAAACATTACTGGGCAAATGAGATGTTTAACCATTCATTCGCCACATATTTGTACTCTGGCGAATGACAAAAACTACATCCATTCGCCACTCCTGAAACCAAATTCACTCTTTGAGGAAGACCAAAAAGGTTAGGGGTCTTGTTTGATCTTTGCGATGTGTTTGACTTCCATGACATCAAAATTTGGTTCAACCTTACTCGAGGGATGGGGAGGAGTATAATCGAATATTTGTTAAGATAATTAGGCTTCATGGGTATAGATTCTTTGAAATATCTAGTTCTCATATTGCTAAAAGAAGATTAAGTTTTATAAGCCTATTGCACATTGATTAGTGTCGGTACTCCTTTTGGGCAAGATATGCAACTTTGAATTACTTAATTATCTTAAGGACACAAAATGTAGAGACACAAAAGAAAGGTAATTCATTAATAAAGTATTCAAAAGGATTACATATTCATCGATGATCTAAAATCAAGGAAACAAACATATTCAACCAATAAAGATGATTAAAAGAAAGCCTTGAGCCTATCATGAAGTTCTTTAGAGAGGGGAACTTGTTGCTGCAGAACGAGCTAGGTGTTAGACCGCTCAGCCACCTGTTCAGGATGGGCCTCATCATTAATAGTCTCTTTCCTCACAACCAAATTAGCTCTGGTCCAGGCAACAGATGTTCCTTGCTTTTAGTTAATCCCCACAATCTTAAAGTACATCTCCACAATCTACTTAATCCCCACCTTAAAGTACATCTCCATGTCGTCTAGGTAGGACAAGGCTCTGGCCTGGGTACATGGTAATGCGAGTGCCTCGAGTTCCATGTAAGATCCCGCAAAAGGTGAACATGAGCATCAAACACTTGCTTTGCGTTTTCATAATAATCTTCTTATTCATGCTCATTATAGTCTTCTATGGGTGGAACTTCCTTATCCTCAAAGGAAAGCTCTTCACAATATAAAGAAAATCAAAACTCAAATAGATTATTACTTTTACCAAAGACAAGTACCTGGTTCCGGAATAGGCTCTGGTGCTGGAATGGGCTCAGGTTCTGGGGAAGGTTCAGTTTTCGACGACAAATCAGGATCCGATATAAGGAGATTTTCCTCAGAATCTGACGAGTCAATTATTGGGAGATTATCCTTGGAGTCTGATGAGTCAATTATTATAGGCATAGGATGGTCTTGTTGCAGGCCTTGATCACAGGTTGGTCCAGGATCTAAGTCTCATTCGCCTGGGAGGGATATTAACAAAAGTTGACAATTCACCCCTGCTCATGCTAGAGGACTTTCATTTGTGTGCCATTGCCTGAAAGAAATAAAAGAAACAAGATTTTTCTTTAATACCCCACAAATGGAGTAGACAGTGGGTAAATGATGATCAGTTAATCACATTTACGCACACTAAGTGTATGAATCTCAACTCACGAATGAAAGCAAGGAATAGTCATTCGTAGCTCACTCAAGCAGAAAACTCACTCACTACATAAACTAGGAGGTCGTGAATGAGCCACTGGAGATGTGATCATCCCCGAAAAAGGTAACTGGAATTCTAAATAAGAGTAATGAAGCAAAAGGTTTCGAAATCCTATTTTGAAGCCTTTTCAAAATCCTATCAAGGATTCTCCTCGTTGCACAAAGATTCTCCTCCCCGTACAAGAAGAAACCAAACTCGGAAAGAAAAGAAAAGGAGAAAGAAGATAAATGTTTCTCACAAGTCAAAGGAAATAGAGATAAAGTACAGAAACTCACTGTGCCAATACGATGCTCTAGAAGAGGAATTTTGATTCAAAAGGCGAGCTAGAATAGAATAAGAAAGATTTATATACTCGTGGAAGGTAATGTTTGTTAAAATATAGGGAATTTGAAAAGTCCTAAGAACTAATAAAGAAAGAATATTAAGAGGGGTAACTGAAGGCCATTATTTTGGCCTCAAAAAATGTATCGTCCCTCTTTACACACGCAACACATTTTTCGAGGGGCAATTGTAGAAACTGGAAAAGTGCGTGAATGGACAAACAATACTCCATTCGCCCACTTTAGCCTCGATGAATGGAGAATCATAAGCTCATTCGCCCACTCATCTTTGTCACCAAAATGTTCGCAAATGCACTGTTCATGTTCACACACTGCAAAAACCAGAAACTAAAATTCAAAATTATCTCATTCCGGGTTGGTTATTTTGGATTTGGATAGCCACAAGTTCCTTAACCACCTAGGAGACTTAGGAAGGAAGATTCTCGCATAGAAGAATCCCTATATCTTTGGGATAAGGATTGAAGAATCACACTCCTGCAAAGAAGCCATGAATGAGATAGAGTTCTCCATCAATGAGGACTCTTCTCAAACTCGTTTCTACTGCTATAAGTACCTCAAAAGCTGCACGAGAAATGAGGTCTTTTGGCAAGCGCAAGTCTTTGAACTTAGGAAAATCTCACACTCAAAACATAGGAAAGCCTTACCCTATTCCTTTAAAAGTTTATAAGTTCACCTCTCTTCCAAAAGAGAAAAGCATGTCCATTATACCTCTGTGATTCCTCCAAGGAAGATACCACATGAAGCTTTATGATAATCTAGGCCATGGTTAGGTAAACTTACTAGTGTTAGAGTGACAAAGCTTGTATCCTCATATTCATATTAAAAAAAAGGTCTCCCCCCGGGTAGTGGCAGCATTATCTGTTTCTATTAAAAATGGCAAACTTGATGTTAAACCAAGGGGTTATATTCCCCAAATCACTTTAAATAATTTAAGGAAACAATGGATACCTAAGTCTAAGCTGAACCTTCACACAAAGGTCATTAAAGCCTCGGGAAAATACAGATTGATCCGGGCAAGGGCCCAGAATTCCATTCACCACAGTCAAATTACGCGAATGAGGATGACTATTCACATTTACTAGGATCTAAACCCGTAAATTATGTGAAAAATCTTAATTTACGGAGAAATACTTGCCGCCGCAGATGACTCCACACATGGAGAAGGGAAAAGTCTTGGATGTCTAAAGCTGAAATTGATCTTCAATTACCCAACTCTACTTGCCAAGAGAAAGTCCAAGTCAATGACCTTGATTGGCCCATGGGCCCTTTGTTCCAAACATGTCCCACGAATGAGAATGAAGTTTCCCATTCGCGTAACAAATGTATGCTCACAAAAATGACGACATTCATGTGATATCACTGTGGCGAATGAACAAAAGGTTTCGACATTCACGCACAACCAACATGAGGGAAAGTTTCATTCGCGCACATCTATTGGCGTAAATGAAAATCTTCATTCAGGGGGCTTGAAGAAAGTAAACCGTAAAAAAAAGAAGGGTGTTATCCCCTGAAAAAAAAAGTGAAAAAGAAACATTACCCAACGGCAAAGGCCTAGAGCACGCAAGTTCTTCTACATGCAACCAGAGGTGGGAGATATACAAATCAACGCAATGCCACCATGGGCACATCCATAGAGGGCCAACCCTTCCTTGCCCTCATACACTAGAGAAAATTTGGGTTATACACCTTATGTTGGTAAGGGTCAAATATTTAGGTTTACTCATAACTCTCAAGTAGTAGTAATGTTCACCGGAGCAAAGAAAGATGCCCCTGCTAGCACCCCAAGTCCTTTTGGGTCACGACCATGAGCTTTCGACTCCGCTGACATGATGACCATAAGTTAATTGGCAGTAAGTGTCAGGACACCTAGAACACCCTCAAGAAGGCTACCAACCACTGGAAGGGCTCTAGTAGCCTCTCCCGTTATGTTCTATCATGAGAATAGTCCTCACACTACACTCAGGACTGCCGTAATAGTTAACGTTGCCTCTACCTCACAAGGACCTAAAGCGACAATAGCAGGATCAAGAGGAGGACAAGATCTGGCAACCGACCCCACAATAAATGTAGAAAATATAGACCTTAGGGAGTACCATTCCCACTCTGAAGTGAACACACTACAACTGCAGAATGGCGAGCCCAAGTAGAAAGCCGAGATTAATGCTTGGCCGCTCAGGACATCGCAATATCCGAGTTAAAAGCCATGATCGAGCAGCTTATACTCGAAAGATTGGGCATGGCCCCACCAAATCATAATCTTATCACATCATAGTTAGCAAGGCCAGCTGTTCCTAGTTAAATGCAAGGGGGGTACTGCCATTATACACTAAAGTATGCCTTTCCCACCTTGCCAGGAGCTGCCCTAGCTATGAGCGTTGCACCCAATGTACCTTTTCCATAAAGGTCATTCATATAGGGGTTTCCACAAGGACCTCATTAGTCTGCTTATCATCAACAAGAGCCACCATTATATAAACCTACACCTCATTGGACATATGGTTACAATGCATATGCACAGTCTCCCTTTATGCCACAGGAGCCGTATGCACATCCAGATGTACCTATGATAGACCCTAATTATATGTGGGCAATGATGACTGAAATGCTCAATAATACAAAGAGCAGGAAACGGTAAGTACATACACAACTGAGAAGCCATACTCTCCACATGTGGACACGGCACCATTCCCACCGAAATTTGTTTAGCCTCATTTCAACACATTTAATGAAATGACATATCCTAAGAAACATATCGCTTACTTCGAATACCAATACGGTGCCATTGCCCAACATGGTGACTTATTGTGAAAATTATTCATCCAATCTCTAGATGGGATTGCTTTTACTTGGTATTTAAATTTGAAAGCTTATTCCATACTAGATTGGGATTCGATGAAATGAGCTTTTGTACAACAGCTCCACGACACTTATAGGCCTGTGAAACTATATGAATTGCTTAATGAAAGGCAACAAGATAATAAGTTAGTGGTGGACTTTATTAACAGGTAGAAGAATATGTCTTATGCTTGTGAGAATGCACCTCCTTTTAAAACACTCCTTGAGTCAGTGGTGGACTTTATTAACAGGCCCGAACCCACACTGGTGGAGATGCTCGAGGGCCTGCTTGTACAATGTCACGCTACCGACAAGGGCCTCGAAGGCTCGAGTGTTCCTAAGGGTATAAAGGATGACCTCCTCAAGAATGAGGAAAGTAGAATGAAACCGAGTCAGGGTTCATTCCCCTAACTCAGAAGCATACCTGGTGGTGCTGAACTCTTGCTCGGGAGCAATCTCCCCTGCCGTCTCTTGGGCATTAAATGGAGCCGGCTCGGTGGCCTACTCCATAAGGTTCTGCCGGACCTCCGACAAGTCATCAGTTCTGTTGATCATCTGGTCTACAGTGTCCCCAAACACCATTGGGTAGAGGTTCATAGGAAAGGAAAAAAGAAGAGGATTAAACACAAAGATGCCAGAAAAAGGGGGAAGTAAACGGGCAAGCTAACACTGTTGAATCTAATAAACTATAGAATGAAAAAATAGTAAAACAAGATTTGAACTACAAAACATAAGCCAAATACCTAGACAAGGAACATGCACCCAGAAATAGGAAGGACATAGGAGACGATAAAGAATAACAGCCCGAAAGTGTTATAGTTGCCAAAAATAGCAATGATCAAATGCTGATAAGTGGGGAACTCGATGGAAATCCCCCAAGAAGTAGACACGAGTGCAAAAGAATGTTAAGACTGATAAAGGAAAATGAACCTTTACATTGGGGGAGGTATTTATAGGCAACTCCAAGTATTCTCGACCCTACACATGCTACACATTCGAGGGACAATGAAATTAACCCAGGAAGCGAGGCGATGCAAGAATCTCAAAATTATTGAGGGATTTAAATACGATCGTCCGATGACCTAGGGATCCAAAGAGACACGACGCTTGACATGACTCATAACCAGCGCCTACACGTCTCCTCCGTTACCGAAGCCCATTAAACGCAAAGCCATCATTAGTATATGTCCATAATCAATGTCACCTCGGTAACCAAAACAGTGAGCCACATGCGCCAAAATAAAAAGTAACGGTCACAAACAGTTCACATTCCCGAGCCACGTAACCCTAGACTCAGGAATGAGGGGGCAATTGATGGGGAAAGATACCGAGGCCCCTATAAACTGATCTCGATAAACTAGTAGAGTCCTAACCCTAAAGGAATTGATCTAAGGGATTCCCGAGGAGACCGACTCAGAGAATATTTGGGGATCCCCCGACTGTGGTCCCCTAGGCCAAAAGATATCTAGGCCATCGGCGAGAGGCCTGGCTACCCGGTGACCTCCCGATACCAAGGTACAACCAGGAAACATCGAGTTACTTACTCCACCCTTTGGCACCCGACACCCTGAGTAACTTGGAAACATTCTCGGGATGTTGCCTGGACCACTCAACACTAAACGACTAGTCATAACTACAAGGTACCCTATTTCCAAAAATCTCCGACAAGCAAAAAAGATAAAATACCTTGCCTTCCTTGCTTAGAGATAAGCATAACCCGAAAGTCGTTATTAGGGGAGAATATTCTCGACAACTGGCTTGACATACTGAGAAAATGATAGAGAGAGCAGAGGAGACGCAACGAAGAACGTGGGGGAAAGTGACAAGCAAAATCTCATTTGATACGCCACTTCTCAAGCCTATAAGTATGGGTAATGACTCGTTCACTAAGTATAAGGTAATAGAAACCCTAATTTGGATAACTTCTCTTCTACATTTCTCTATCGTCTAACTTGATAGTCGGAGAGCTTGAGGCCGACCCCCCACTGGTGTCTAGCTTCTTGACTCTCTCTCTTTTGGGGTTGTGTAGGGTTTATTTCATCAAAGACCTGGGTTAGCTATGCAACCATCTAAAGGGTGTAAAGGCACTCCCAGTCTAGTACACCATCCGTTGTCACCCTGCAATTATAAAAAAAATAAAATAAAAAACATAAAGGAACCACATAAGCAAGAAAGAATAATGGAAATTTTCTTAACAATTTACTTAAGCATTAGTAATCCGAAGATCAAAGAAAAAAAGATTAAATAAAGAGAAAATTCACCATTCTCGTATGTGTCAAGACCCAAATTTTGACTCGGGTCATCTAATGGAATGAAGAGCATCAAAGCAGTACTTAGGCATTAAGACTCTAAGCACCATTGGTTTAGGAAGAGCAAACCTAGACTCTAGGATGTTAGGCATTTCCAAAGAAGTCTCTCCGGATATTTTAGTCACAAATGAATTAGTCAGAACACCTTATTACAGTCCAAATAAGTCATTTAAGGTCAAACCCTAATCCTTCACCAAAGCATCAACAAGACTTTGAGGGCCCACATTTAAGAGTTCCATCCATGTTATTTGCAATTTTTCCCACCTCTGTACGTTTTCCCTTAGCAAAGCATCACAGGTGGAAAAATTATCATTTTCCCATTTTGCCTCTAAAAGCCTAGAACTCACTATCTACCACTTAGATCACTAAATTTCTCTCGCCTATATAATCCTTCTTGTCATGAAGCATCATAGGTGAAGAATCATCATTTTCACATTTTTTCGACCTGCGGGCAAAAAATTACCATTTTACCCTTTTCTCCTCAGAGAATTTACCTCTAGACCCTTAAAGGTTTCTCAAAGATTCTCCCATCACCTGAATAGTATAATTTCAGATCTTATGCATCCCTGCTTCTCCCAATTCTAAGAAACCCATCACAAAGTATATATTGCTCGAGAATGGTAACAACTAATTTCTCAACTTATGATAACCCTGACTAAGAAATTACCCTTGAAAAAGCTCTTAAAGATTCGTCCGGTCTCCGAATCTAGAAAGGGCAATTGTCGTATCTCGCCATCGACCTTAGCTTCAAATCCTTAGGTCTAAGAAAAGAGTTTTGAAATCTCGAACCTATGTGAAATCTCAAATCTTCCCCAAGGGGTCAAAAAGCTATTTAACGGTATTTTGCTTATATGGAGCCAAAATGTTCTCCGGACCTCTAAATCAGGATCAATCGATGTCCATCCCTCCAGAATTGTGAGGCCTTTAAAAAACTGTCTAAGGAATGCGAGCTTTCATGGGACTTATCTATTCAAATTCCCTTAAATACTCCAAAAAGAGCAACAAATCAGAGTAAAAAATCAGGCCCTCAATGGACTCCCGAGAGTTAACCCAAATTCAAAAATTCATTTTGTCAGTGGCTATCCCATAATAAATCCAGTACCTTCATGGTATCAAAGTTGCACTGGATTACAGAAATCCAGTATTCCTAACTAGAATTTCTGCTCAAGCCAGGGCAAGGCACTTTTCATCTATATTTGGCAAGCAGAATGCCCTCAGAAATTCTCCCAGACTCAGAATGTAGCAAGGTCAAGCCCACTTTCTCAGTTTCATTGCTGCCTTTAAAAGTTCATTTCACAAACTCAAGCATTGGAGAATGTCTAACAGCTCAATTCCACCAACCTTCAGACAACTATAGAAAATCAATCTCTCCAAGTGACCCAGCTTCAAAAAACCTCTGGCAACTACCCGGGAATCCAACAGTCAATCTGTGAGTTCCTGTAGCTCTAGGAATCCCCAAGATTCAAATACCCCAAACATGGCCTATAATAGAGATCTATAAAAAATCTAGCAGCATCTCTAGTCCAAAGTTCTTCAACTGCTCAAAAAAGGGTTTTTAACCCAGTTTTCTACTCGGACATCGTAATTCAAAGTAGTCAGAGGCTATGGCTCACCTGGACTAGGGGCCATCTTTCACCTAACAATTTTTAGGATCAATTTTACCATCTTGCCCTTCCAAAATGCATTTAAGAGCTTTTTAAGTCAGAAAACCTTGATTTCACACCCTTGCCCTTATCGTAATTTGGTTCTGACTGGTTCATCACGACCGAAATATCTGTGACCTTGAAAATAGACACTGATTTTGTCGGGTTCCGAGCTCGAGAGCTCACATGAGCTGACAGCACA
Source organism: Platanus orientalis (assembly GCA_025762735.1). Taxonomy (NCBI): domain Eukaryota; kingdom Viridiplantae; phylum Streptophyta; class Magnoliopsida; order Proteales; family Platanaceae; genus Platanus; species Platanus orientalis. Next base: position 4,437 of record JAOXJP010291038.1, on the reverse strand, counting down.
GTAAGGGTTCAAAAATCCCAAAAGCATTTAATGCACATTAATAAGCTAAAACTTTTCAAACTTAGCTCATTAATGGCATTTAATGCATTCACACCTTATGCCCAAAATGGCTAGCCCTTGGATGAGAGTTTTTCCATGTGCACCCTCACCCCCACCCTTAGATGTAGGACTTGAATTTTAAATCCCTAGTGATCCCTTTATGTCCCCACAAATGACAACTAGATGCATTCCCTTGATATTTGCAAACCACCAAACACCTATCAAATGGCATCTAGATTCACCCCCTTCCACGTCACCGATCCATGCCAACAAACACACCCTCATCCCCACCCTCCACCTAATCAACCTGAATTAATCCCAACCCCTCCCTTGTCCATGTCACCTAGTACAAATCCCATTAATCTCAACCACTCATCCCAAACTAATCCTATCCCTACACCTAAAATGAGCTAACCTAATCCTAGCCCTCCATCTAGATGTCTCTAGGTTCAATTCTAACCATCCACCACTTCGAATTGGGGCTATAAATAGCCCCAATTTCATGCAAAGAGGGGTTGACAACCAAAAATACCTAAGAGAGAAAGGGAGAAAGAAAAAGGAGGAAGAGCTCAAGCCCAAACACCCAAACCCTAAGCCCATTCAAGGTAAGGTCTTAACCTTGATTATCTTAAGTCCTTCATAGTTAAATAACATGCTCATGTACTGCTTTTTTGTTTTACAATCACCACATGAGCTGCTTCAAATTCGGGTTACAACAGTAGTAATATGAATTTTTATTTGACCTCTGGCCAGTCCATATTTTTTTGTGATTTTTGTACAGATTAGAATAAGCTCAAATTATAATATGTTATGCTTAATACATATGCATAGTTACATATTTAATTTCATGATTTTTTGATCTGTGGAGGGCCTCGAGAAGGCCCCCCAAACAGACCCCAAAATCTAGATCCTGTGTGACCTAGTTTAGCCCATTTATTGTTGATTTTTGTAGAATTTTGTAGATATGATCTCTAGTTGATTTTTGATATGTTATTCTCCTAGTATATGCTTGCATATGATAGAAATTCTTTGAATTTTTCAATGACCCTAAGGGTCCAAATGATCGAGGTAAGGTTGCTAGATTTTGCCAATGCCTAACGCCTAAATTTTAGGGAAATAAAATTTAGGCGTTGGATAATCAGACGTTAGAATAAACATAGGCTTATTATATATGGTTGGAAATATATATTTCTTAAATTTTCAAATTGACCGACCATGCTCAATTTGGAATTTTGTGGAGAGAGATATGTCATTCGGAGTGCGGACTATCCTAAACCTAGCGCCTGAATTTTAATCTGTCAAAATTCAAACGTTGATGAAAAATTCAAGCATTAGTTCACACTTAGGCGTTAGATAAAACAGAAGCATATTATAAATGATTAGAAAAATCTTTCTCTCAGCTTTCTGAATTGACCAACCACACTCAATTTAGATCTCTATGGAGAAAGATATGCCTTCCAAAGTGCGAACTATCATAAACCTAACGCCTGAATTTTAATATATTAAAATTCAGGTGTTGACAGCAAATTCAGGCGTCAGTTTATAATTAGGCATTAGACAAAATATAGGTTTATTATATATGGTTGGAAATATCTTTCTCTCAGCATTCCAAACTGACTAACCACGCTTAATTTATATCTCTATGGAGAGAGATATACCCTATAGAGTGTCGATTGTCTAAAACCTAACCTTGGAGAAATTCAGGCGTTGGGATTTGGGACCCACCCTAGTGAACCCTGACCTTCTCTAAACCTATATACAGGCAAATGACACATTAAAATTCATCCATGTGCTTAGGTATATCTGTGGGCCCTATTTTCATCCCAATGCCTGAATTTTTATTCAGGCATCGAGAGAAATTTCAGGCACTAAGATGAATTTCAAGCGTTAAGCCTATGTTAAAATCCACCTTTTTAAAATATTTGGTATTCTATGTTGGGTTTAGGGAAAAGGCCATGGACCACAAAAGGGATCCACCCCTATCTATAACTTTCCACCCTTATGGGACCCACACAAAGGGGTCAAAACCCCAAATCAGTTGGTTTCTAGCAATTGACGCCTGAATTTCTCCTAAATTAAAATTTAGGTGTTAGAGTGAAATTGACGCGTTAAGCCTGTGAAAGACAAATGAAACCCATTTTATTCACAGCTGAATTTCATTCTTTAAATTTTTTTATCTTTAAACCATTTCATTCCGTAGACATAATCTAGGGATCCCTTCATTGCAAATGCCTCTTTCAGCTTCCTAATAATTATAATAAGGTTTACTATATGCTTGTGATTTCCAAGTGTATTCGATACTTGAACTTTACTTGGGAGACAACACCTGTGTCGTGGTTGCTACATTAATGTAATCAGGTCGAGTCACCCTACCTAATCACTACCTTTTAACCTGTCCCGACCTTTTACCGTCTCCACCTTACCTTAGAGTCATGTTGCAGTGGTTTGCGACCCCAATACCCTAGGACTTGGACATAGCCCAATTAGGTTCTTAAAATCATGCACATTGTTATAACATAGTCCCGACCCCCATTTAGCTAACTTGTTCACATTTTGCAGCAACGCTGAGTACTCTGTAAGTACACAAATAATCTAAAATAAATCTACCCTGAATCACTCTCACAGTCAGACGTACTTGACTACTGAGATTGGCACACACAACAAACTCCTAGAACAACATGTAATATGATCCTGACAAAATGATCACACCACGGGGGTGGTCTAGACTAATAACTTTACATTTAACAAGCATGGACTTTAACATAATTCAAAACATGTATGAATGAGAGAAGCCACCCTTAAAAAAAATGGTATTTGGGGTGCCTAATACCTTCCCCAAATGCAACTAAACAACTTACCATTTTATCTCAGGAATGTAGACCAATATTAGGAGTTAAACCCCTAAACCTTCGGGTCTAGACTTATCCTTTTTCCCTAAAGATGAGAACCAATTTCCAACTCCATCGGTTAACCTCGAGTTGGTGGTGACTCTTACAAAAGCCTAAACCCTCATGTAAAAGAGTTCACAATCTTCACACACCGGCATCACATGTTGAAGAGTGTGCTCAGAAACCACGGGCGGGTGGGGGAATCTGAACCCCCTGAACCCCGATGTCCACAGTATGTTTAAGAATTAAGATTTAAACAGAGAGGACACTATGCTAATAGATATGTCTAAAAAATAATCTCAAGAAAAAGATAATGAAAAGGAGTCCCGATAAATATACAGGGTTTAAAAGGAGGGTATAATAGTAAATGTAAAAATTAGATAAATTTTGGTAGTGTAATCTCACATGCTTGATTGAACCTGGCGTGATATCTCTCTCATAAGATGGAAGATGATTTGAACTTGGATTCGATACTTGTTCTTTTTTTTTTTTTTTTTTTATAAATAAAAAACCATATTGCCATGAATCAAAATTATCTTAACCCCCCTTAGCCAAGGGATGGCATGGGCCCTCGGATTTTTTTGGGGTATTGGGCCAGTCCATCAATTTAAAAAAATGATAATAATTGTAATGAGATTTGAACTCAAGACCGATTGATTAGTAAATAAGCACTCTAACGAACTAAGCTATGGGAATTTGTTTAATTCTTTGATTTCAATGAAAGTCAAACTCAACACATTTTATGATCTATAGTTCTTATATATATAACTTCAGGTCTAGGGCCGATTGATCCTGATAGAGGTAAGCCCGAGCCTGGTCTTATCAAAAGTTTGAGCTTCAATCTTGGACCCGGGTCCTTATCGGACCTATCAGCTTCTTCATTCACAATTTTTTCTTATATATATATATATATATAAAGACTATTCACCTTTTTTTTAAGGGAGCAACTAATAACACCCCCAAAACGTTTCACCACACTTTTTTTCCTTTTATACCCCTCCCCTACCTAAAATACCCTCCCCCCTTTTCTCCCCACACCCCACCCCTCTCATCTCCGGTGCTGATGACCCACCCCTCTCTCCTTTCTGGCGGCAACCCACCCCCTCTCCTCTTTGGTGGCAACCGACCCCCTCTCCCTCTCTCGACACCTCCCTCCCTCTCTCTCTCTCTCCAGCACCCCCTCTCTCTCCCTCTCCCTCTTCTTTCCCTCCCCTCCCCCTTTTTTTTTCTTTTTTTTTTTGCCGTTCAGACCTGTAGGTTCGGGAAGGGCCCCCTTGCACAGACATGTAGGTCCGCATGGGAAGGCCCCTGTATGGATGTGTAGTTTTGAACGAAGTCGTCTACGTAGGGGCCTTCCCATGCGGACCTACATGTCCATGCAGGGGCCCCTTGCTCGGAGTTGCAAGTTCGAATGGCCAAAAGAGAGAGAGAGAGAGAGAGAGAGAGAGAGAGAGAGAGAGAGAGAGAGAGAGAGAGGGGGGGTATTTTGTGGTGGGGAGAGAAAAGTGAG